>JAUBWS010097042.1:0-11064 GCA_032270445.1 Darlingtonia californica | reverse complement strand
AAAAAGCAAAAAATCGATTTGATTGCATTTGCATTTTTGGATGGTGTGTTTCAATTTTGAATTTTAGATACTTATCATTTCATTTTTTTTCTTTTAAAATTATGCATTGTTGTGACACTTTTCATGTACTTTTTTACAGGTTTGTATTGACAGGTGCTTGGCAAACACTCAATGCAGATCCATAAATTTCAATACAGTTGCAGATGCAAACTCCAAGCATCAATGCCAACTAGTGGCATACGATCGGAACAATAACCACGCTTACACAGACCGGACCGGTTGGAAACACTACGATACAGGAACAACCATGTTAACCCGAATATTCGATACTGCAACCAACTTGTGTTACTATCCGGAGTCTGGTAGTGATTGTTCATATACTAGCGCCTCTGACGTGGAACTACGCTCAGCTGAGTGTTCTGTGGACAATAAAAGAGCATATTGGGAGTATGATAGAGATTTAGGTACGATTTATACCTGACGTAGCTAAACTTTCTTACTTCCCTGTTTTCTATCTTTCTTCATTTTTACAAAACTATGAAAATCATTTCTTTCTTTATGGATTCTATGTAGGTGTTTGAAATAAATTTAATCCGAAAGTAGAGAAAAGACAAACAAAATACTGAATTTCTGTGTGTTTTCATTTGCACATATTTCCCGAAATTAACGTTAACCAAATATGTCACTTTAGTAATTAATTACGAGATTTTTATAGCTTTTCCGTAGCTTTTGGGAGTTGGTTGTCAAGGCGCAATTGACTCAAAAACGGCAACCGGCTATTTGAACAATGAAAAAAAGAAAAAAAGAGTGTTTACAGAAAGTCATATATTTTTTTAGGAACATTAAAGCATTATTGTACAGGTCATTTGCTTTGTCCGAATTCGTTTGCAACTTCATGGGTACCCATACGACCGTACACCTCCAGCAGTTGTGAAAGTATTTATGGAGCAGGAAATCGGCTTGCCAGAAAATGGAGAATTACCTTTAGTAAGAAATAGCTTTACATCTGACTCTTGGTACTTGGTAGAGGGATCCTAGATAGTTGAACCTCGTCCATTTAAGCACACTGCTATTTCCGGACCATGCAAAACATAATTAATACAGTTCTTAGTGAACGATTAGTTAAAGTTTCCGTTTCGTTTTCAATAAGCTCGTGGGTTGGGTTGGGTTCACGTTTCTAGTTTTTTTCATGCCAACCTGAGTTCGGGTGAAGTTGGCTCTAACTTTTAGATCATATTTTCTGCGATGTTAGATAGTGGAGAATGAACATCTAATAAAGTGTTACCTTACCTAATTTCTTCCAACAATTACCTCTGTTATGGGACATATTTCAATTATAATCTATAAAGAGCACCAAGTAATTGGAACATGCTATTTAGGGCATTTTAAATCCATTCAGTTAATACTTTTACTTCGTCACTTATCAGTGACGAGGCTGATTCATTTTTTATCAAAATTTTGCAGCAAGAATATTTTGCAATTTTGCGTCAGGAGAAATTTTGTAAATTTCATGAATTGAATAAAATTTTCAGTATAATTATTTGCCATGAAAAATAATAAATAACAAGATAAAAACAAATAAGTTTTAAAAACAAGCAAAAGCTTTTCGGTATTTAACCATCATCAGTGCTATGTGAAATTAGTATGAAAAAATATAAAAGGCAATTAAAAAGTAATTAAAATAGGAATAATAAAATCGTTAAAAAGTAGCTGAAATAGCTCATAATAGGCACATATCACTCGCGTTCTATTCTAAACTTTTAATTGATGGTCTTAAAAACGTTTTCCTTATGTTACACCGTTTCTGAACAAAATTAATTTATGTGCTTCAATTTGTTCATTGAGTTTGGTCGTTTTACAGCTATTAGTGATGCTTCAAGAAACTTTCGTAATCGTGTGTTGCTAGGGGTAGACAGAAGAACTTTCCATGTTAAAGAAGTGTCCTGGATTTTCTCTGATATGCTTTGCTGGCTCTGAGTCTTTGTGAGGATTGTTTTGTTCTTTCCAACGCGTTTCCACATTTCTTTTCGTCTCGCCAATATATTAAAGAACAGGAGCACACACCCTCATAGATCTTACATAAAGGGTGCGGATTTTTATCCTTTAACATAAAAAGTTGACGGACTTTCTTCGTGTTCCATTTGGTAGCAGCTTCAAACTTATGGTGGGTAAACTCGTGGAACCTCGATAGAAAACGTTTTGCAGCATCTTCGTTTTTATCACAGAATGGTTCTTCTATTAAAATAAACTTCTTTTGTTCAGCAAACAGATACTCTGGAATCAGTAATTCATTATCTATTGTCTCACTTATTCGATTTTCGAACTGCGCTATAACACTGTTTGTAAATCTGAATGGATAACCGGCTCTCGTAAATTTGTCCCTGATCTTTTTCTTCTCTCCATCAATATCCATGCTTATCCGAAATGATCGATTTGAGTCTCCATTGATGCAATTTCTTTTGTATCGTTTCGGTATTTTTGAAGACCAGTGAGTTGGAAGTTTGTTTTTCGATATACAGTACTGTGGTGATTACTTTTCCATTGTCAAATTTTAAGTTAGTATCTAGAAACTTTTGCGGATTCTGCTCTATTTGTTCAGCAAACAGATACTCTGGAATCAGTAATTCATCATCTATTGTCTCACTTATTCGATTCAATTTGATGAATAAGTTGCCTGGTTCATTAGTTTTCCTTTTTGATGATGATGTCATCCACAAAGCGTTTGTAGAACAAAGGTTTTGACAGCTTAACTTTTAGAGCTTCAAGCTTTGTTAGAGCAATGTTTGCAAATGTCACTGAAAGTGGTCCGCCCATCGTGCACCCATCTATTTGTTTGTAGTATTTTGATTCAAACATAAATGTGTTTCCAGTCGTTAATTTTAGTAATAACCTTTTGAAGATGAGACGACTGCACTCGGTATAAATCTGGTCAAGTATGTAGTTGACAGTATCGATGACTGGCACGTTTGTAAATAATGATTCAACATCGTACGAGACGTATTCTTCGTTAGCTTCTAGGGGTGGTTGGGGTTGTATCATTGTTGCAAAATCTTTTGTATTAGAAATAATGAACTTAATTTCCATATACAAGGGTTTGAGGTATTCAGCTATAACCTTTGCTGCATTGTACGTACACGTGCCGCTTTGCGGAATAATCGGTCTAAACTTTCACGCGTGTACAGTTATTGCTTCATTTTCTTCGAACTTGTGGGTTTTGGCTGATTTGAAGTAGCACACATTTTGTCATATTTTCCATAGTTCTTAGAGTTACGGTATAAGAAGTTTTGGAATCGTTTTGGGTCTTGTAACGTATTATCTTCCGTTTCAATGTAAACTCCTTTTTGTATACCATCCCTTATCATTCCTTCCATCTTATTGACGTAATCTTTCTTATCCATTATAATTACAAAGGAGTCCTTATCACCCGGAACAGCAAAAAGTTTGTCATCTTTTATGAGTTTTTTTAAGTTGGCATAGGTATAATCAGTTGCAGAGTATATGTTTTTGGTAAAGATATCACAATACGCTCGTAAAAACTCATGAAAGTTTTCTCGTTGATCATTATCGATTTCATTGTCCACGGTAGCAGCAAGTGACTCAAAATTAGCCGCTAAGTCACTTAGCGGGCGGGGAGGGGGGAAGGGGGCCTTTTGTTGGCCCCTTCATAGCATTTGATAGGATGATGCTATGTTAATGAAACTGCACAGCTATGAAAACTCTCATGTGAGGAACAAAATGAGATCATTATGTCATTATTTTTTGGATAATGTCATCAATATTTCAAATTTGATTCCTGTACAGTCTCTCCGTGTTTCTCTATGACGACAAAGTACAAAGTGTACCGAAAAAATTAGCCCCGAGATTTTAGTAGAAAGGGGTTTTTTCTACCATTAAATAGATCTTTTTCTAAGTTTTTCAAAAATAGGAAATGTAATGTAATGTTTATTTGTCAAAAAGTGTAACAAGTTACAAGTTCTATCAGGAGATATCTCCATTAGCTAATAGCTAATTGAGGGAGAACCACCTTAAGTATTAAAGTTATTTGCGAGTCTTTTAATCATAGCACAACTGAGGGATAGTATGTCATGGTTGAGATTATTTATTTGTAATGAATTTCAGTTAAGAATGGATAGATATCTTATTGAATTCAGTCCGTATTTTGTAGTCGTTGCTTTAGGTCTTGATAATAGTTTGAACAAAGTGACACAAGTGTGATAGGCGTGTTTGATATGTTTGAAGTTCATGATTTCTTGGACAGAAGATGGAGCTGATGGATTCAGACATTTATAAATAAGAATGATATTGTTAGAAAATACTATATTTGAAGCAGTTTGAATTCCTAGGTTTTGAAATATTGGCAGTGAATGAGAGTTCCAGTCAGCAAATGCGATTAATCGAACAGATATTTTTTGCAATCTATAGATGCGAGAGTTTGAGTTGATTGCTTGGCCCCAAACTAGCATGCCATATGAAAGAGTAGATTGGAAAAGAGCATAAAAAAAAATACCGAGAAGAATTTTGCGAGGTAAAACATGGCGTAAGATATAGCTCAGTTTGCTTTTCTTAGCTTTTTTTAAACAAAATGTTGATGCTCTATCCAAAGTAGATTTTCATCAATTGTAACTTCTAAGTAGCTAACGCTATTAATGAAATGTAGACGTGTGCCATTCAATTTCAAACTTACTTTATCGATGTTGATTTTATTTTTTAATTTCACTGGGTCTTTATTTGAAAAAAGTAAAGCTGTATCATCGGCAAATATACTGGAATCACAAAAAATGAGAGCATTCGGAAGATCATTTATATGATTAGAAAAAGCAAGGGGCCGAGTACGAATCCTTGTGGTACTTCATGAGTAATAGTTTTTTTTTCCGAGCAGCTGTTGGACACGCAGACAAATTGTTTGCGGCGTCGTAGATAAGTCTTAAACCATTTATTCGAGAACCCCCGGATACCGTAATGCTCTAACTTTTTCAACAAAATCAACAAAATATCATGGTCGACAGTGTCGAATGCTTTCTGGAGGTCCATAAACAAATCACAACCGAATTTCTCTTCGTCTAGCGATTGACGTATTTTTCAGTTAAGCTTAATATCAGACTGTCAATTCTAGAGTGTTTAGAGCGAAATCCATATTGATGTTTGAATGTTTAAATAAATAAAAAAAGGGGGGGGGGGGTGTAACACCCCCCCTGGAAAAAATTTTGTCGGCAAATCCTACTTATTCTGTACTTTATCGGCAAATTTTTACGGGTCGACCCAGTAGAACGCGCTAAAAATTTGAGTTTTACAACACTATTTTGTCGTAAAGAATGCGTTTTTAGCCAATCTAGAGGGATCAAAGTTCAAAATTTTCTCTGGCGCGTCGGACCCAAACATGGTGGGTCCTCGTACGTCACAAAACCAAGCAACTCCTTTGCCGGGTATGCTCGTAAAAGAATTTTCAACATTTTGTCGGCAAATTTTGACAATTACACCCCCCCCTGGAAAAATGTCTCGCCACGGCCCTGATAATGAGATTGTGTGGTAACTACTAACTTCATAACGAGAGACTTTTTTCTTAAAAATAGGAATTACTTTGGCTATTTTAAAGCAGCTTGGGACCATCTAGGGATAAATGAAACATTTTGAAAGAAGATCACAGATCTCATTTAAAAACAACTTTTAAATTTTAAATGGTATACTGTATAATCCTTGAGACTTTTTTGGATCTAGTGATTTGACGATTTTCTTAATTTTTACGACAGTTATTGCACGCAAGAATAAATTTTCGTTAGGTTTTTTTTTTAAAAAGTTAGAAAAGTGTTTTTGTTTTGTAGATGGTACCTACCTGTACCTGAGCATTCCTCCGTCGATGTACTTGCCATCAAGGAGACTTGTTAGTGAGTTTCTGCACTAACTCGGCGAATTCCCTCCTTGATTGCGTGGCTCTCTTAGCTTGTTCTATCTCAACATCCAGCAACTTTGAAATCTTGATCCATGAGTCTCTGTAATATGGTCTCAACCCTTTTGCAAATAACTTTATTTTTGGTAGTGTGCTATCTTCCATTCTTCATACATGAGCAATATATTTGAGATACTGAGACTCAACAAAACTAAATATAGTCTGTGACCCAACAATGTTCAGTACTTGCTCATTGCTGTATCTGAATCTGAACTCATCCCCATTGTCTTCCTCAGTGTTACGTCGAGTTCACTTCCTTCTCCATCCTCCCTTCGCCATATTTCTCATGCAATCATACCAGCATACTTCTAGTTTCTTTAGCTGTTGTTGATTTGGAAGGAATGTCTGTGTACCATAAGCTAGCCTTGAGCGTACCATGCTTTCCAATAGTTTACACCGTGTTTTCATCCTTACTTTGCTATCAGTAAGCACTGTTCTTTGTTCATTAAACTTTGCCCAAGTACGATCTGTGCGGTGTTCTGAGAAGCATATTCAATCATCACAAGAGAAGAGTTGACCAAGGTATATGAATTGCTGCACATTTTTGATCACTTGTTCTCCGATAGTCAAAAATAATTTTTCAGTTGCATGTTCTTTGTCATGGAATACTTGTGTTTGTTTTTTTGAAGGATATCGTCAAACCAAATCTTTTAAAAGTATCATTGATTATTAACAGCAGATGTTTTGCTTCTTGCAAACTCTTACAGAAAAGCACCACACCATCAGCATATAATATCCATCTGATTATTTCTTTTCCATTCATCCTGTGCTTTCATCTCTGTTCTCTATTGGTACACCAGTGTGAAATGACATACTCAAACTCAATACCCTATCCTTCTGGGTATGCTTGGTCGATTTCATGAGCTGCAACTTTGAGTGCGTAGTAGCAGTAATAATTTAAGATGCATGGTGATTCATGTCCACCTTGCCCACATCTAATCAATACTTCAAACTTTGCTTTTGCAGTATTGCAATTAGATGATGCACTCCTGTTATAATTTTTAGAAGACGAAACAAGAAATCTCTGGGTACATGGTCATACGCTGCCGTTAGGTCAATATAAACTGCAATTAATGTTCCCCCATATTTATTTATAGCATTTTGGAGAATGTATATACTGTCAACTGTTGAACGGTTCTTCCGAAAGCAAAATTGTTCGTTACCTACATGACATTCATAAGCTTCTTCTAGTCTGCTCATTATGATTTTTGCAAGAATTCGGCTCATATTTGCGCCAATGGAGAACCCCCTATAATTTGCTGCAACACTCATCAAACATTTTTTAAACAGGCATATTATGTTGCAGTGTAGCCAGGCATGAGGAACTTTTATTGTTGTCCAGATTTGCAATAATAGGTACAGGATGACATTAACAAGATTTTTGCTATTATTTTATTTTAGTCCTTTAGTTTTAGTATTAGTTTCTGCACTTTTGTTATCTTTAAAGGTACGTAACAGATCTTTTACTTCTTTTTCTTAAGGCCTGCTCATTAACATGTATTTTTTTATCATTCAAATGTAGATAGTTTTCGGGTTATTCAATTTATGGGGGCAGAGGTACCCCCCAGTGCTGCAAAATGATTCTCAAAGTGATCTTTCAATTTCTCATTAGATATTTTGAGTTTAGAAGCTGCCTTTACTGCAATACATTTCTTACCCAAACTAAATTCTTTTTCAACAATCTCTTGCCTCAGCAGCATTATTGATTCCATGAGCTAGGTTCTGGTAGTATTCATTCTATAAAAATGTCTGCCTTTTTTATGGCTTTCTGGCTTTTCCTCATTTCTGTATGATTATTACATTTGTACAGGTCTTTAATTTGTTGTTTTAAAATATAATCTTCCCATGCAGGCTTGTTCCCATGGCTCCTTTTTCTTAACTGGATTGATTTTAGGGCAGACAGCCTCAACATTTGTCTTAACAGTTGTTACAATGAGATCATTAAGTTCATCCAATCACATTAAGATCTATGTCCTCAAAGACTTCATCAATTCTGGTCGTAAGCTGTTGTTGCAGTTCCGGTTGTCTTTTTAGATCCTTAAAATCTACCTTTGTAAAGGAATCCTTAGCACTTTGTGTGCTTAACTTGAATCGGAGTTGTTTTTTGCTTAAAGGAAAGTCAATGTTCATGACAAGCAATCTGTGATCAGTGTCAAATGGGGCTGATGCCTTTGTAAATACACGACATGATCTTACAAATTTTGAGATCCAGTCAGTGGTGCATATATAATCAATGCGTTTTCATGTTCCGGTTGCTGTGTGGCGCCATGTTTCACGGTGTATTCTCTTTGTTCGAAATTTTGAATTCATAATTTTCAGTTTGTGTTTCAAAACTGGAGGAGTCTTTCTCCATTACAATTAGTTTCTACATTGTCTGAGTTTTTTCTATCTAGAATTTCATTCCAAACAC
Source organism: Darlingtonia californica (assembly GCA_032270445.1). Taxonomy (NCBI): domain Eukaryota; kingdom Viridiplantae; phylum Streptophyta; class Magnoliopsida; order Ericales; family Sarraceniaceae; genus Darlingtonia; species Darlingtonia californica. The sequence goes on along the minus strand of JAUBWS010097042.1, from coordinate 2,710 downwards.
CAGACTGTTTAATTTTTGATGATATAGTTGCATTGAAGTCTCCGAGCGTTATGAGTTTGTATGTTGGAGATTTTTCCAGGTGGGACATTGCTTTTTTCAGTGACTTGTAAAATGCTGCTTTGGCAGATTCGGATTTTGTGGAATCTGTTGGAGCTTATGAGCGTATGAGCGAATCTTCTTCCTAGTTTTGCTTGCTATAGTTGTAAAGATATTCAATCTGTAAATTTGAATGTTTCAAAACATATTAGGGTTTCTATCCTCGATACAATCATTAATTTACAAATGATGAATAAAAGTTCGTTTTAATGGGAAAATATCCTATTGTAAAATTGCGCAAAGCAAAGAATTGTTGCGTTGTGTGACATAGCACCAATAATGAATAAAAAACACGAAAAAAAATTCAGGAAAAAATTAGTTTTATCATGATAATTGTAATTTTACATTTGATAAATCATCAAGAAAACTAAAAGTCTGCCAATTTTTTGAATTGCTTTGATTCAATTGGACCTGGGCTTTTTGGGGCTTCTCAGGACTGGGGGTGGGGGAGGGATATTTTCGTCCCTTTATTTCAATAACCATCAATGCTAGAAACCAAAATATTGGTACAAAGTTAGTCCATGATAAAAGTAGCAAAACCGTGGCACCAATTCTTTTTCATTGCCATGGAAACTTGCTGACATCATGAAAATTAACAACATTTTATTTAAAAAAAAGATAATTAAATAGTTAAATAAATAAAGCGTGAAAATTTTAAGAAAAATGATAACCCAGTCAAAAATATGGCAAAAACAAAATTTACACAAAAAAGTCCTTGTATTTTTGCACCTTGCAGGCCCATTTCAAACATAATCTTATAACTATGATATATAAAAGTCTTCATTTGTAAGAATATACAAATAAAATAATCTTTAATATCTGAAAGTTTCAAGTTGGGGAAAACTCATAAGAGGATGTAATGAAATTACATACTTAATACTTAAGAAATTCAGAAAAAATTAGATTTTGTTCAAAAACTTTTTGGAAATATTCATGTATTCATGAGTTTTTTTTAATAAAAGTGCATTTGATAAGACATCAAGATAACCAAAAATCTGTGTAGTTTTGGAATTGCTTTAAAGCAAAGTTCACACAGTAAGTTTTCAAAGCTTCCACATTATTATTCAATCTTAACTTTTCTCTGACAGAAAATTAAAGGACTTGGTTATTTATGGCATGCAAATCTAAAAATTAGGATGTTTATTTCTAATTTTTCTAATTTCTTTAAAGAGTAAAAATCAGACTTTAAGCAGCAATTAATTCGTGATTTGTTTTACAAGCATAATTTGTATTTGTCGTTATCATGTTCATGAAAAAATTTCATGGTATAATTCCAGGATATTTTTGAATAAAAAAATTAGTCATGCTATTTTATAGAACATTCGAAACTCTATTAAGTGATAATGAAAATTATGTAAAAATGGTTTGGAGTTATAGTTATTTGAAACTCTGTGATACGTTTTTTGGGACACCCTGTATTGCTATATTGATCTAACAATTATCTTCAAAATGTCTTCAAAAGTATCAAACGATAATTTATAGCTTTGGGACCACGTTGTCATAAAAAAATTTTATACAAAAATGGCGTATTATAAAAAATAAATTTGGTCGTCTATTTTTGCTGTTTATAGAAAAATAAATAAAAGATTCTAAAACAGCTCCATTAACTTTTTCTATTCTAGATAATTGGTTTGAAATCTCCGGGTTTTGTCTTGGATGCTGGAAGCTTCCTGGTATGGTTGACCACGATGCACAAATTAGTGCCAGCTATTGTTTCAGCACAACACAAACGAGGGTAAATTTTCCAGAACTTGGTACGTCGTATTAATTTTTAGTCTAAAAAGCTAAAATTAACTCCTAGCGATCCCAACTGGCATCTTAATCCTGACTAGGAAGTGACCATCAATTAAAAAATAGGCTATAAATCTTATTTACAAAAAAAAAAGCTTAAGTAAGGCACCGATGATAATATTCAAAAAAAGCTATTTTACATAACAGTTTAGAACAAATGTTTCGTCGGATAAAACTGACGAAAAACAACTTTTTCAAAAACCTTATTTTTAGATAAATGCCAATCCCACAAACCGTAGTGTCAAAAATGTTTTAAAGCCATTAAAACATTATATAGGCTTTGTCACCTCCCGAAAATTTCCTCTCTTTTTTCCGACAGCTTTTTCTTAGATAAAGACAAAGTAATGGACATATTTCTTATAAGGATAATTATGACATATGATTTATGCCATAAAATCAAATATTGATGTTTTAGATATTTACAAGTTTTAAATCCTAATTGTAAAAGTTTATAGCTGGAAAATCAGTTAAAAGGGGCTGATAATGACACAGGAGATATTATTTTTTACCAACTGTCACAAAATTAGTAAATGATAAACCTTATTTTTTGAAAAGTTTTGAAAGAATATTGGTTCAACTTCGCCTTTTAAGAGAATTACTCAGATTTCATGTAATTATTAAACTAAAATGAGAAGTCCTTGTTTTCTACTAAGTATTAACTAATATCTAAATCCTCTTTCTACTTTCAAGAGCAAGGTCCTGTTAAGGCAACCATCTATCTCAACATGCCATCTGTAAATGCTGCAAACTACGTGGATGTCATCAGAAGCAAAGGTTATACCTACATCTATTACTTAAACAACTTTTCATGGTACCAATCCTA
>JAUBWS010097031.1:0-11066 GCA_032270445.1 Darlingtonia californica | reverse complement strand
TTTTCGTGAACAAGCAACACAATAAATTTTGGAAATTTTACAAACAATGCCTAAGCTTCTACCATTAAAAAAAAAAATGGTTGCATAATAGGTTTAAGGTTTGAAGAACCCTCTTCGTTTACAGAATAAATATATGTGCAATTGTCAAGGAAGAATAGACCGTAGCATAACTATTGTTAAAATCTGAACCACAAGCAAAGCGTCAGTCAAAATAACTTCAGGGTAAGGGTGAAATCGAGGGAGTCAAAACACACGCTGGATTCTGCATTCGGTTTTAGATTCTATCAAAAATTTTGCATACAAAAATCTGAATGAGATTTTGAAAATTAGTTGTAATACTTACCAGAATGAATTGTGCGGTCAGGTGTTTTATCATTGATTAAATGTAATGATAAATAATATATAGCGTTTAATGAAAGTACATATTACATTCGCAATGCATTGTTGCATTGAACGTTTTACAATATAAAATGTAGAATATAATTTATTTCACAAATATCAATTGCCTCAAAGATGGTATTCGAAACAGGAAAAAATTGGTCGCGCAAGAGATACAGCAAAACTTAACTCGTATTGACTAAGAAACATTCAGCGAAGTAAAATATCATCAAGACCTGGTGCTTACCTTTTTTTGGTGAAACGAATTGAAAACGAAGCTTTTTTACAGAAGGTGTAAGCAAACTGTGAAATGGCTACAGATTACATAATACAGAGACTATATTAACCCTAATCTTCATAGACTTTAGGGGGGGGGGGGTTATCAACTTTTGATAAGAACACTTTATTTTTAATTCAAAAAACAATTATCTTAGTCAGCATATCAGCATATTCTTGATGATGCCAGCACTTTTATTTGCCAGAGTACTGAATTTTTTACTAAAATTTCCTGCTTTATTACTATTATAATCATAAAACTGACTGAAACAAAATTGGATAAGTGAGGATGTAAATAAACATTGCAAAATGACAACCCATCTATAAGTATTAGTCTCCACTTTGACCAAGAGTGGTTGAAAATCATGCTGAAGTCAGCATTTTTATTTCAAATTTGATTACACACTTATGACGCTATTTTAGACAAGTGACTTCACAAACTTTACTGTCATAAAATCTAAAGTATCTTAGGAATAACATATTCTAACAAAATTTGATTATATGGCTCCTGCTAGATCAATAGGAATGTGTAAAAACAATCATTCAAAAATTCAGAATATGGAGAATGGTTGGCAGCACCTACATGACTGGAAATAGCCAGTGTGGTCCTATTGACCTGAAATTTCCACAAAATGAATAGAACTAAATTTTGTTAACTGAAAAAGGCTGAAGACCTGCCTTATTTTTAATTGACTTTAAACCGGCTGTTGGCATAGTGGTTAGTGTGTTCGCCAATGGTACGAGAGACCAGGGTTCAATCCCTGGTCGAATCATACCAAAGACTTTAAAAATGGTACTTGATGCCTCCTTGCTTAACACTTGGCAACATAGGGTTAGAATCAAGGTTAAGTGGAGCAATCCAGGGAAAGGAGTAGCGCCCTCCCCTACACTTCGGTGTAGTGGCTAATGAAAAGGGAGCCTTCGGATCGCCCTTGACTACGGTTGGCCGACTTACTTAAATTACCCCCGCCCCCCCCCCCCCCCCCTCCCAAAAAAAAATGCAGAATAGGGTTAACACAATATTTAACCTCCTCGTTCTCAGGTGCTTTTTACAGAAACCCTGTAGAAGAGTAGAACAACTATAGGAAGAGTTTGAAAGATATACTTTATAAGTAAATATGCTAAGCGTGTTCACAAAAAAGCGGGGCTCGAGTATATCATTTTTCATCTAAAAATGTTTGTACAGGTTTTTAAGACGAATGTCCTGAGGTGTTTCCGTTATAACTCTCCAAGATAAACTCCAATGTTTTTAAAAGTTATATTTTCGGAAAGAGTATAAAAATAGCTTTCTATTGATGTAAAATTCGCAACAAAATGTTTTATTTTTGCAAAAATTCATACAAAAACTTTTGCAAGGCCACTGTATTTACATGATTCTGGTAAGATACACTGAATTTCGATTCTTCAAAGGTAGGTGGGCGTAGATACCCATGTCGCAAATGGAAATAGCGTAAAAAAGATTTTAATACTTAGCCCGATGATTCATTTTAAAATATTGTAATTTACTTAAAATCTCCGCTTAAAATCTTACACACTGTTGACAATCTTTTTCTGAAAGCTCGGTCAGACCCTAGTATTTAGCACAGTGGAAGTTTTTTTTTTTTATTACTCTTTTGAAAAAAGCTCAAAAAGCTTTAATGGTTTCAGCTAATTACCCATATTAGCAATTTAGCTTGTAAATGCACGCTAGTTCCCACTTATGAAAAATACTTTCGTCGCCTATTTTTAGAATATTCGTTGATTGGTAGAAACACAATAAATTTATTACTTATCTGTTCGTCGCTTTCTTTTGAAGGCGAGGAACTTATTTTCAGGATCAAACGAACATATCTTTTACAAATGGAAACTAAGCTTAAACGGACTATTATATATTCTAGGAACTTGTGTTACGTGACGCCGTTGCGTAACGCTTGAAGGAGGCTTCAAAAATATGCCAACACGTGTGCTACGTAGCATTTTAATTTCCAAATGCAAATTTTACGGAAGTCTTACACGAGATACTCTACCGGACTTTTTACTCTTCCCCTGTAATATTACTAGACCCTTAAATCCGCGTGAGATACTAAAATAGTCTTAAAAAAGCAATAGTAAGCTAGTTTTGCTTTTTCCGGGCCGGCCTGCGACTACAGGGGCTTGGGCAAACCAAAATGTAGCGATGAGGTGACGTAAACCAGGAAAACTGAAAAGAATATAAAAGATGCAACTAGATTTGATACGAAGGTGGCTGTGCTTGTCGCATCCAATGAGTACTCTTTAGAAAAAGACTCTCAACAACCCCACCCACTTTTGGGACTGACATAATTTTCCTTTTTCTTTAAGGTATTATTACAAACTGGAATTGAAACATGAACAGATGGATGATAGGAGCAGCAAAGCTATGTTTTGTTTTAACCTTAGCAATGTTTTATGTTGGATATTACAGCAACCGGTTGTCCTTACTACCATTCCCTCACCTGCTTAGAAATGCCTTTTCCGAAGCCTTCGATCAACGGATTAATGGCAGTGCAATAAAATATAGAAACAAAAGAACAGATCCCATGGTGATTTTGATCACTCGTGGTAGCAAACAACCAAACCGCAGATGGCCGTTCAACGTATTTCCACACGGGAAACTGAAACGGGAGAAATGTCTATTGCAATCTAATTGCATTTACACTCACGATCGTCATTATATAAAGAAAATTGATGTGGTTGTATCTCATAGCTATGATATCAATTGGTTGACGACTTTAAAGGTTGAACGACCTAATACTACCTTTGTATTTCTTAGGTTGGAAAGCCCTGTGTACACTCCCGGTATGGGACCCCATTTGGATAACATTTTTTCTTTTACGGCAACTTTTCGCTATGACTCTGATATTCGTATGCCATATTTTGACGTTCTCCCGATACCTTTGGAAAAACAATCGAACCAGTCGATAAACTACGCAGAAGGTAAAACAAAAACAACCATTGTTTTCTTAAGCAACTGTATCCAGTTTCGAGCGCAGTTCGTTCAAACTTTGAGGAACTACACGAATGTTACTTTTTATGGACGATGCCAGGGATCTTCATTTTGTAAACGCTTCGATCCCAAATGTGAATCAATTCAAAGGTCACATAAATTCTTTTTATCACTTGAAAATTCATATTGTTCAGACTACGTAACCGAAAAATTTTATTTGCAGGGTCTATCTAAAGGACTAGTGCCAGTTGTGTTGAATAAGGGAAAGATGAATAATATCAAAATAGCTCCTCCAAAGAGCTTCATCAACATTTTGGACTTTAAAAACACAAAAGAATTAGCAGATTATTTGTCATACTTGGATAAAAATGATACAGCGTATAATGAGTATCATCAATGGAGAAAGGAATATCGTGTTCAATGGCACGATTTTGCATGCAATATGTGTAAACGACTATGGGAACTTAAAGACAAGGGTCGCTTTGGAAAAAGTAACATCAAATTAAGCGAATTTTGGTCACGTCAAAAACATTGCATAAAATATGGTGACACTATGTTTCAAAAATATTTAACGTGACTTTGCTGATTTCTTTACTAACAAATGTGAATCTACTAAATCACGTGGGTCCGTGGGTTGCGTACGTTCCGTTGGAAAACTAAAGTAAATACTAGAACTTTTAAGAAAATAAAAATTTGTCGCACACCAGAGAAAGACAATAATGTTGAATTTGTGAATTGATTACCTTGTATTCAGAGATAACTTTGAACCAGTAATATTGATAAAATATAATATTTCAATTTTTTCCATCGATGTAGTCGTTCCGACATACAATAAGCTATTCATGTACATAGATCTGATTTTCTTCAAATACATTTTTTATGCGCTATTCCTTTACTGCGAGCTTACAAGGGTTTGGCATTAATCAAAATACCAAAAAATAAGGTAAAATAAGACTTAAAGAGATACAAATTTGTTAATGGTTGAAATTCAAAATGTTTGGATTTGTATCCTTGTCTTTCTGACATCGCTACATTGATAAGATTTTGATACTGTAAGTAGGAGCTGTTTAAACCTTTTTTGTAATGTTCAGCTAGTATTTTCAAAAGAACCAAATTTGTGTATAATGATAACTTTTAATCATTATTATTAGCTCCTTAAACTATGCATTTTTCTTCTGTGTTTCCGACATAATTTTCAATATTGTAATAGACCCGAGTAATTATAACATTGAGCTAAAAATAAATGGAATGACATCCTATTCAAAACAAGGCTCTTCCGCACGAACTTTTACCCTCCCAAAGGAGCTATAAATTAAGATTAAAAATCCATTGTTTTTGTTAATCATCATCTAGATAATTGGCCACGCATCATTTACAGTTGAGCTCCTTTAATTCGAGCTCCCATAATTCTAGTAATCATGTAAATCGAACGGATTCTTTGGTCCCCTAGCCGAATTTGTCTTGAACTTGAACTCTTATAACTCGGATAATCATGTAATTCGAACAAATTTTGAGACCCTTTGAAGATTCGAATTACATCAGTTCATGAACTGTATATTTCTTGAATTTCATTAATCATGTGCATAATTTTAGGCAAGAATATGCTCATTCAATAGGCGAGACATAACCCTCAAAAGATTTGTTGATTTTGGGCAGAAAATATACCAATAGCAGCTCATGTACGGGTCACGTGTTATTTATTGGAAGTCATTACAGTTTGACCTTTTCCATTAAAAGTACGATACTTTATTATACACTTTTTTGTAATAACAAACTTAAATAGAGAACATTAAAACCTCAAATTCAACCAAAAAATAAGAACAAGCTAAGAACAAGCTGGGGCTCAGTTCAGTTACCTTGCAAAATAAAAACAAAGTTTTAAAAAGTTGTTTAATTAGATGAAATAACTTCCTGATACATCAGTCTCAATGCAAATTCTATGCTATCAAGGAAGAAATAATCAAGGAGAATAATTTTTGAATTAATATAATTTTCACACCAAATGGCAAAGAATAAGAGGGGCTATCTAATTACATTTGGCAAATTTTAAATGTTTCAAAGGTTTATAAGACATTTTATCTCAGATTTTAATGAACAAAATTTTGATGATCAATTAGCAACTTTTCCAATGGTAATCAGGCAAATTTTAATATGAGCAGTAAAAATGTCTTCTGTTGTTGCCCTCTTTTCTTTTACAAGATTAATTTTCTGAGAAAACTTTTAAGTAAGACTTTTGACAGAAATCATTTTAAGCGTAAGCAATATTAAGCGTACTTGCTTATTCGAGGTGATAATTGATCGTAAGAACATCAAGCAATTACAGTCTATATAAAACTCCTTATAACTTTTGAAGTATTCATGATTTGAATGCGATTAAAGTGTCATTAGATAACCTTGTTTATTTTCTAACATTTGGTATAAAAATTATATTAATTTGAAAATTATTTCGAACACCATAGTGAATAATCTTTATCGTGGACTTTTTTCTATAACACACACTGTATTTTCTAACAAACTAAAAATTACTGCTAACAAAAGCAGTTTGAAAAAAGGCAATTATGAAAATTCACTAGTTAGTAATAGTAAGTAAGTAAGTAGATCGGAGAGGCCTAGTGTCGGTATCAGCCGTACAACGAGGGAGTCTATCCCTTTTTCGATTGCGCTAAACCAGGGAGATGTATTTCTAAGGCGGAGCGCCACACCTGCCGTCAGCTCCCAGTGACTTACCGGACAGGTTAGATTATTTTTACAGTGCTATTCATGCGTTGAGTGGACGAGGGTCGGGCTCGAACCAGGAAGCTTTCCATTGAGAAGTGATCTACCGACTGAGCTAGACCCTATGGAATGACGAATTCAGGGCCACTAGCAACCGTTGCCAAGGACAGTTTAGGGCCACTAGCAACCGTTGCCAAGGACAGTTTAGAGCCACTAGCAACCGTTGCTATGGTTACTTGATGACGTCATCACATAAAAAGTATCGAGGAAATGCATATACTTGCTTAAAACAACTATATCTTTCGAAAAAAAAGAACTTTTTCAAATCTGTTTTCAGATTTTGAAAGCGAAAAGGATAAGCTTTTCTGAATTTTTTTTCATCAAAAATGAGAAAAAATCAAGTTCTTGCCATTTATATCGAGCTAAATAACATCAAAAATATTTTTTTCGATTTTGGCGCGCCAAATTTTCCCTGGAAGAACACTGCGGGGCTGATTTACTTCAATGATTTTACGACTGGCTTATTAACGATGTACTAATTAGAAAATGGTTTTTAAGACTTTTTGACAGAATCTTGACGGGGGTTAGAAGTTTCAAAAACGAATAATGTGATATATGTTTTTATCCCCTGAAAATATAATCACAATTCCTGTTGGGATTACTCAATTATTGATTTCACGCACTAGATTAAGATTTTAATGACATAATTCAGTCAACTGGAAAATCAATTTGCATATGAAGTGACTGAACACACTATAACAACAAATTTCCAAGATTTTTTCAAACAATGAACTTGAATTTCTGGACACTTGATTGAGATAAACTAATTCAATTTGGTGCCAAAATAAAGCTCTTTTATGTTCTTTTAAAAAGTTGTTTCGGCCAATTCTGAATGGTTCAGAAGTTATGGGCTTCCTAGTTATAGTGGTATTTTGGTCAAATTTGGACGCAATTATGCGTTAAAATTGACTGAATTGTTATATAATTAAATACTCCCTTTAACCAGGCGCGGATATAGAAGTACTGCAAAATTCCTGGAGAAGTGTAAAGATTGTTAAAATGTCATCATATATTGTCATCATCAGTGCCGTAGGAAGCATTTTTGTTGTTTTTTTTTTACACCGCGCAGGCGCGGATACAGAGGTGTAGCAAAATTTCAGAAGAAGAGTAATTGATAGTTAAAAATTAATTATCTCTTACATATTGACAATTCATAATGACATTTTAACAACTTATCACTCTCCTCCTGTAATTTTGCTACACCTCTGTATCCGCGCCTGCCGCGAGGGCCAACCATGGTTTTGCCCGAGGGGGCGATTTTGAAAATTGGTACCTCTACATTGCGGGAAAAGGCATTAAAAGTACATCAATTTGTTTCATTTCTTATCTTTCTGATCTAAATTTTGAAAAACATCATAATTGAAAAAATTATTAGGGAGCTAAGCCCCTCCCCTTGCCCCCCCCCCCCCCCCCCCCTGCTCCTACGGCACTGATCATGTAATAGATAACGACTTTTAAATTAACTTTCGCTCTCCTCCTGTAATTTTGCAGCACCGCTAGATCCACACTTTTAATAAAAATTTTGTTTTCTTTCTCTTTCGGGTGCACCACAAAAAAGTTTCAGTCTTTGAAGCAGCATTTTTGAAAAACTATAAAGTTTTCAGAAATAAACTTAATTTCAATGTAAAGAGAATTGCCTAACTTAAATTTTGATGTATCATACATTAAATTTGGTTAATTTGTTAAAGAGATATAAAGAAAATACTTTAATGTTCCTTTTCAAAAAATGTCAATTTTTAACAAGTTAGTTTAAGTTGGGCTATTCTCTTTTCATTGAAATTAAGTTCATTTCTGAAAATCTTGAAGTTTTTTAGAAACATTGCTTCAAAGACTGAAACTTTTTTGTGGTGCACCCGGTATCATTTGTCATTCATCTCTTCTGAAGAATTTAACTTAGTCTGGGAACGTTCTTAAGATTTTCGTAATCTTTGGCCAAATCTCAGCCTGGATGTTCTTATAAACGAGACTGTAATAAAAAAACGTGTAGTGGATTTTGAGAAATTTCTAGTGAATCAACCGAAATCGATCGAATTTTTTTTCTGGAGCGCTATCCAGGCTAGGCTTCTACAGGCTTCTCAAAATTGGGATGGCGGTGATGGATTGACCATGACGGTGATTTTTATTTAGAGAAAGAAGAGTAATAATATATTTTTACCCAAATCGATTTTTTTTTAACTCCGGAAATGCAAGTAAGTAAGTAAGTAAATAAGTATTTATTTAGCCAAATTCATAAAGTACTATTACAAAAAATATAAGTTAATAAGGAAAAAATATTTTTGGCAAGGAGTCTGAATCATTTAGCCGAAGCTATTCGAGGAAACAGCCACCTTTATGATTATATACAAAAATAGTACGATAAAAAGAAAATAGTAAACACATTAAATAAATTTCGATGATTTAAGAATGATTTAAGGTAATGTTAAAATAGTGATCTGTGAAGGATTAGAGACTAAATGGTTATGGTATGGCCCTGAAATTTTGCACACACTTAGGCTGTGATAAAAGAAAGCATAATGTAACATAATACCTGTGATGACGTCATCACATTTTTGGTGACATCATCAATTTCCAAAACTGTCAAAAATGCCCAAAATCACAAAAAGTCAATCACTTTTGATTGGAAAACGTTATTTCAATTCTGTTTGAAGTTTTTAAAAGCTAGTGTAATTTTCTTAAACACATTTTGTGGTTTTCAAGCAATTCCAAAGATTTCAAGAAACAATTTTTTTGGTACTGGGTGACCCCAAATTTTTTGTTGGCAACAAATTTCAAACAATTTCCAGACTCAATAATTTCTTATATAATTTTAGTTAAAGTCACAAATTTTCAGCACATAAGCTTTTGTTGTTAAAAAGTTATTCAGGAAAAACAGAATAGGCCCGAATAGGGTTAAAAAAAATTAAAAGATTTTCTAATTTTAAACTCTATGGGTAAAAAGTGGGCTCTACACAGTCTAAAATAAACTGTGTCTGAACTCGGAAGCACACATCCATTTCCTGGAAACATGAACTTTTGAAGGATGTAAGATGGTGGAAGGCAAGGTGTGTCCTGGATTTTTCTTTCCGAATTTAGGCTATGTTTAGAGATTTTGGTACGCAAAGTGTAGGAATCTGTAAAAAGCGGACACAATTTGTGTAATAAAAAGTGTCCATTATAGAAATTCTTTTTCAAAGTGTTTGACTGTAACTCATTCCGTTCTGTTCCTTGGCTCACTGACCGCCTATGGATAGGTGTTACAGGGGGGGAGTACTCAACCTATGTTCCATAAAGGTATGTGCCGCCCGTAAGGATATGTTTTTATAACCCTTTCGAGTCTCACTGAGGGTCTCAGAATCACGAAATTTCTAGCTCAGTTCCTCTAAGGGTTGCATTTTAGAAAAAGTTTTTGAATAGTCCCACTAAGGGTCCCAAAAAACCAAAAAAAACTTGCTGCTTTGAGCAATTTCGAGTTCTTCATTTAAAGATGTAAAGATCAATTTTTCATAACATTTGATAAAAATATGTAATATATAGTTAATACATAAGATTATTAATGAAATAAATATGAATAATTAAGTTCATCAATGAAAATGTGTATCATACTCTCATATATTAATTATCTCGTTTTTGCTACTCAAAGGCTTGGATAAAATATAACTTTAGGTGCTTTAAGACTTGACCATAAAATCAAAAATAGCACCATTAAAAATTTCGTGGAAGAATGCATAAAGATGAAGATAAATATTTCATAAGATTTAATGAAAATAGATAATATATAAATTGTCCAATGTGAATAATATGAATATTCAAATTTATCAATAAATATATATTCATCATACTCTGATTCATGAATATTATAAATTGTCTCAAATATATATTGGTATTGTACGTTAACTAGAGATTCATGTGACCATTCAAACAAGGTCGCAAAGCTATAATTTTAGTGGAAATATATTAACGAAAATGAAAATTGTCAATTCAAAAGCAAGGCTTATTTGGCTAATTTAAAAGATTTTTATAGAAGGTAAGAAATGAAAATTGTTAATGGTATATTTTGCACATCATCACAATAAAAGTTGCAAGAGCATCATTTTTACTATTTTTCTGAAAATCATAAAAAGAGCTTTCTTTAAATATTAAACTGATCTCATATATCTGTTATCGTTGTTCAAAAATTCAAATTTTTAATTCAAGATTTGTTGAAAAAATCTCTGAAAGTTTGGACTTTTCCAAAACAAAGTGTTTTGCTAGTTGAGGGATAATCTCGTGGCCGAGTGATCTAAGATCCCCAACTTTAAAACGCTTCAAACCCGTCCTCACGATCGGCTAAGTAGATAAAGAAAGTTCCTACATTGGCTCATTTTTTGGTGTTTCAGGAGGTAGAATGTACCTATTAACACAGTAGGTATCTTACACATACCAAGACAAGCTTGTTTCCTGTATCATGCAGCTCATCAGTTGGGTTAGTTATTGTCAAGTTTGAACCAGGAACCTTGCGACTCGAGATTTATGTTATACCTATTACACCACAAAGACTACAGTTGAACGCACTGCATGCCACGTGAGTTTTCAACGTACCAAGGAACAGACCTATTGGAAGTAGTGAACGTATTCGGAGTGGAACACTCATACTAGTGATATTATTATTATTATGTAATTATTTACCCAGGATAGCCTCTTCAGTTCTTTATGAACTGCTATCAATGAGGGTCCT
>JAUBWS010097020.1:0-11067 GCA_032270445.1 Darlingtonia californica | reverse complement strand
CGTTTATTTGGCACCTGAGAGTAAGTAGCAAGAAAAACGTCAAAATGAAAATCGGGCTTAACACCGCGGTATCAAGCCGGAATCGGTCAAACGATAGCAGCACGCACATAATTCAAATGACAGCATCTTATCTCGGTCTCAATAAAGTTTTCCATATTAAATTCTCAATTTTTTTTCGGCTGATCAAGACACATGTCTCGATGTTGTCTTTTGTTCTTACAAACATTTTTACTGACTTTTCTATGCGAAAACTTCACCGAGCAGAAATTGCCATTTTAACTTCTATAGAGCATAGGACTATATCAATGTGTAAGAGTCAAGCAAGGAACACGAAATTAGGGGCCATTCATACAATATGTGCACATGTTAAAAACGACTTTTAAAACCCAACTTCGAGTAAGCCTTCAAAAGCTCTTTTAATTATAGTAAAAAACAGGTTGAAATCATTGAATGCAGAAATTTTCTAAAGAAATTAGCATTTTTGAAGCCTTAAATTGTTCTGACCAGGTTCTAAACTTTTTGCCATTTCAAGCCTCATGTTCTTATATGGTTTAATTTGTTCTTATTAAAAACCATGTACGAGCAAGACTCACGAAATACAGACAGTATGACGGAGACTGCAATTCCAAATCAAAAACGTCAGTTTCAGGTTGACCCCAACTTGTCTGATTCGCAGACCTTTAGTACACCGAGCCGCGAAGCGTGCGTCTAATCTTCGCGTGTGTAAGGTCTGCGGATCAGGCTAGATTCTAACCTCTTTTTCTCACTTCTCTTTTGTGAATCCCCAACACAGAGGTGAGCAAAAAAATTTGAGTCCATCTCAAGAAGATGTTACAGACGTTCTTTATAGAAGAATAAAAATGATGCCTTGCTCAATATGTAGGTGCCTGATGGTACTTTGGCTTACGTCAGAATCTTTTAGCAGATTAGAGTTTTTTCGTAACAAGTAAGGAAAAAGAATTTCCTTTATTTAAGACATCAATAAAAACCACATCCATTCAACGGCAAGGGAAAAAATAGTTACGGATATCTTAGTACCCTTTTGTTTTTGTCAAAGAAAACAGATGATGTTATCAAAAATAACCGTTTTCCTGTCGAAAATCATTTCTCTTTTTGTAACGTGCAGTAATCTCCTACTTTATAAATTCATAAATAATTGAATATGAATGCGATACAGCCTTAAATGGTTATTTTTCGTACCTTCCGCAGGCGGAAACAATTCTGTTGCGTGGAAACGATAATTTTTTTGCAATTTCCGTCATATGTTATCTTCCACTTAGAGTTCTTTTAACTAAAACCATAGAATGATCTACCTTCCCACTCATGTTCGCCTTGAAACAAGAGGAATAACGCCAGAAAACAATGTTTACTATTGCTTTTGACCAACCTCCTCTCCTTCTTTGAAAGATCGTACATATTCGAATGATTTTAGGCACTACGATACCAACGAGAGCTTAATTTTTGTTCTATCGTTAAAAAAAATTGAATTTTTCATTTATTATATTTCTGCATTCTTCTCAGGAGGGTTCTTAAGGTTTAAGATTTTGTAGGCATATTCTAGATTCCCGGAATAAAGTATATTTAGTGTCTTGCTGCTTCGATAAAAATCAATGTTTTTACACGATTCCTTTTATCAAGTTACCAAGTAAACAAAGGAATGCTTTTAAAAACATCTGAATATCTCAGTAAGTAAGCATTTCTGGGCGTCTTTGAGAAGTCTTGAGAGTATATTGGGCACACCTCAAGTATAAAGAACCTCAGTTTTAAGTAACCTCGAGTAACCTAAAGTTTCTTAAAAACATCTTGCTTGAACGTTCTGAATGTCTTAAAGGAGTTTTTTAATTTTCTGAATACGTCGTAAAAACGTTTTTAAAATGTTCTGAATGTCTTGAAGATGTCTTTTGAATGTCTGAATAAACCTCCTCAAGACTCTCGGCGGAGTGTTTCGAAACCTTATAAAACAAAACTAGCAAAAAATGGTTACCTGGATAATTGAAAGTTGAAAGCAAGAAATCACGAGGTACGTTCGATTCTTGGTATAAAACTTCTCAAGAGATACAGGCTCTCAAGGTGACACACCCAGACCACAATCCAAGTTATTATAATTTTATCTATTTTCAACTACTTCTTTCGGCTGTTTTATTATACTTTTAGCTAGATTACCTATCGTTAGGTATGCTGCTCATTCTAAAAACTTATTTATGATAACACAAACATTATATTCTTAAGTGAAAAATCGCGTCACTCAAAAGTGTCGGCACCATTAAGATAACTGACACCTCAATAAAAGTCGGCCATAACTAAACCTGCTGAATATATTATTAAAATACTGAATATGTTTTACGAAAGAAATGTTTTTTCCTTGGCATCGGTTTTCTGAATAATTTTTCTAGTAAACTTTCTATCATTAATCGCGTCCTACGTAGAAGAAAGAAAATATAGCCTTTTCTTTTTTTTAGTTTTTTCTTCCTATTTTTCGTGTTCCGCTACAAAATATCTGTAATTTCTGCTTCCTTTCACTATGAAAACATCCAAATTGGTATCTTTTATTGAGTATCAAAGAAAAAGAGCTCGCACATGGTATATTGGTCGTAAAGTTACGCTATTCAAAAAAAACATTACTGTACATAAAAGCCAAAAACACATTTCTTCAATAAACTTTCATAATTTTTGAGTTATTATAATTTTTTAATTCACCTCGTTTTGTTTTGACTTTTTCATTTGCCTGACTACGATGGTTAATTGGAACCAACGCCTTACTCATTAGCCGTTAAAAATAGACAGAGCACGCGACAAGATTTTTTTTCTTTTCCCTTTCCTTTTTCTGCGGTTAGTGAGGCTCTCGTGTTATCTTCTCTATGGGAACGTTCAAAAAGTATGCAACGCAAAATATCTGTAAAGCTTTTCCCCTTTAAAAATCGTGATTTTTTCAATGGGTGTCACGAAAATACCGGACACTTTTTGAATGATCCCTATGGATGACGCCATTTTAGATTGCTACCTTACATTGGCGCAGCTTGACACGTGAGCGAAAGGTATATGCAAGAGGATCTTTTGCGTACCCATGGATACACAGATAAGAAGACTCGATTTGAAATACCGAGATGTCTCACTTCCATTTCTTATCAATAATATGCAGTCTTACTTTGAATCCTGCATGGTGAGACAAAATTTAATTTTTTTCTTTTATCATTTTAGTTAGGTTCAGAAACTTGAAATTTGTGACTAGGTCTCAGAAACTTGAAATTTGTGACTAGGCTCAGAAACTTAGAATTTCTGACGTGAGACATTCGTGAGACATCTCGGTATTTATTGGCAAATGATTTGAATGCTGGATGCCATAAAGTTTCCCCTCGCCTACTCGAAAAAATACAGTATGATGAAAATCACAGTCAAAACAATGAAAAGTCACAATTACTTTTCTGGATATTATTACATAGCAGAAGTGCTATCAATGAGTATCCCACCTAGCTATAAAAAGCTACACAAATATTTATATCAAAAGCGATTGGTAAATAATTTCACCAGGTACAGAACTGCTATCAATGAGGATCCTTACATGTTAAGAAAAACTTACAAAAGAACTTTAAAGGACTTTTTTTTGAAAGCTGAATTACCAGGAAGGCCAGGATTATCCGCTAGCAGAGGGGGTACTTTTTTGCCCCCTTTACATATCTTAATTTCTCACACTCGCCACTCTGACTAACCTAGTCTACCTTGTACACCTACCGGCACTTCTTCTGATCCGAGTAAGTGAAAAGTCAGGATTCGCGCACATGCGCAGTAGCAGCTATCGACATATGCATCATGATCGCAACAATAAAAGAAAGTCTTTAAAAGGCTCCTCTTCAAACTTACCACCGAATGTACTTTTACTTTCAATAACAAATATTATAAACAAACTGATGGTTGTGCAATGGGAGGACCGTTATCTGTTATGTTTGCTGATATTTGGATGACTAAAATGGAGAACGTTGTAGTCAAACCTGGGAAACCAACACTGTACAGGAGATATGTGGATGACATTATCATTAAAAGAAAAATCGGTGTTCCTGATCAGCTTTTCACTGCTATTACTCTTACCACCCAAACATCTAATTCACAGAAGAGATCAGTCCAACAAAATTTCTGGACACAAAGTTAACCATCATTAATGACAATGTTACAACAAATGTTAGCAGAAAAAACACAAAACTACCTGTTCATTGGTCTTCGGCAATCCCTAAGCGCTTCAAACGCAATACGAGATTTACATCGATCAAAGCGAATCGCCTCTGATTTCCAAGAAGAATTAAAGCCAATTAGAGATAAATTTAAATTGGCTGATTACCCGAAAAGATTTGTGGAAAATAAAATTGAACAATTTATAAGTCCAACAAATTAATATGATGCATCATTTATAATACCACCAAACTTGTTTAAAGAGGAGAATCCGTTTTTGTTACTTGAAGTTCCATAGTACGAAAAGAATGAAATCGTATCGAAAACATTTATCAGGCGGTTCCTGAAATTCATCAATGGAAAGTTTGATATTAGAATTAAATGGATAACGAAAAAAGTCAGCACGTTATTAAAAGCAAAAAACTGTATTCATCCTGATTTATCAAGGTGTCTGTACATGCGGTGTATCTTAGCGAAATGTGGCGATAAGATGGTCCGAAGATGAAAAATCTGAGCCATCAAAACACATCATTAATTTCCAGACCACTACTTCACATGGAAATTATATCTAAAGCACCTTTATGTACTAGAACACGAAAGAACTTGGAAGCTTCTTTTCTAGGACTATTAAAACCTTCATTAAATGAACAAATCACATTTAACACATCTTTTTCGTAACGGTATCACATGAGGATAGGCAATTAAGATAAAGAGTTTTTAATTGTTTTTATCTTTAAGTGGGACACTGAAGGGACCAAGCAAAAATGTACAGGGAATAAACAAGAATTTCCCAGTTATTACCCGAAGCGTTTTGTATCAAATATGTTCTGAAGGGACCGTGAAACTAGCAGTCTTACTTAGCGAATGTTACTATACCGGTTTCTATGGAGTCCCACTTATCCAGGGTCCCACTTATCGAGAGATTACTGTAATATCAAAAGCGATTGGTAAATTTTCACTGCGTACATAGCTCCTCCTAGTGACGATCCTGTCTTACTATAATGTCCTATAAAAGAAATTTTATAGAATTTAAAGCGATTGCCACCTTTCACAATGCACAAAACCTTAAGATCATTAATTTTCGAGAGAATTAATTTTAGCGAATTTTGCCCCAATTAGCGAAAATTTGTGCTCGCGAAATTTCTTTTAGACCCTAATTCGCGAAAATATTCGGGAATTTTTTTGAAAATACCGATTCTTAAAAAATAATGTTATAATCATTAGTAATGACATAATTACATCTTTTGTATTCTATCAGTAGTTGAAAAAATTATTGGTTGTTTGTTTAAAAAAGGACTTTTCCCATTAAAAATGTTTCTCTTATAGTGTCCATCGATTCGCGAAAATAAATGCTCGCAAAATGAAATCTTTTTTGACTCGTAAAAATTAGCGTTCACGAAAATTAATGATCTTAAGGTATATCAACGAGGATCCTATCAAAAGAAAACTTTCTAGCTCTTTGATACTATCATCTTAAATATAACAAAAAATACACAAAGTCATGAAGAACTGTATCGAATTAATCTTTTACTCACAAAATCAATGCAGTGTTTAACCATATTATTCTTGTACCTTAGACCAGTTTATCTCCCGATTTTCTTCTTTCGTTAGTCAAACTTGTTTTTAATATCCATTTTAAAACTACACGCGTTTTTATAAGAATATAGTTATCAGAATATCGAGTTGAGTTTTAAGTTATCGAATTTTCATAGTCTAAGGATGAAAGAAGATTTAGAAGCAAGTAAATTTACAGGTCGAAAAAAGCAGGTCTAGTTTAAACTAGACTCGCTAGCCAGTCTCTTTTCCGAAAGAGCCCAGAAAACGGGAAATATAATCCGAAACGGGTAAATCAGATATAAGTGCCGTACGGGAATGGCGAGAATTTTTTCCAATTCCGAGTGCCACTCTCCATCGCTCTGTCTTTTTAACTTACGACGCTACATCTAGTGACTTAATAAAAATAAAAGACTAGTTAACTAGTCTAGTTTAGACTGAGAGTCCAGAGCTTGACTCCCTTGTGAAACTTTCGGTAGCGAAATTTGCCAATCACCGTTGATTCTGCATGGTGCCCTGAAGTGTTTCCAGGAACGCTGGACCCTCTTTGATAACAGTTCACAAAGAACTGAAGAAGCTATCCTGGAATAGATAATCATTCATTCGTTAATTCATTCATTCATTTGTTCCTTCATTCCCAGATTCAGAGGGACTTTGAAATCAGAGTCTGAAAGGCCTTATCATACACAACAATGTCAAACAATTATTTAGTCGCATAAATTTCCCGTCGGACAAAATTAACGAATTTCCAAATGTTGAAAAACTCCCGATAGCATCTATGATATCTCCATGCGATAAATAAAAAATTGGGTGGAAAAATTTTTTCCTCGGAACTTAGTCACCTTTTTCCGACATTGATTTGTCCGCAAAAGGTAGAATTTTCAAGTTTGAAAAATTGAGTTCAACAAATACTATTCCTATAAAAAAAGTTTACTTTAAGGCAGCCAGATGCTTGCGACCTCACCCAAAATCTTTTTCTTCAAAGTGAATAAAAATAAAAATAAATATCAAAATAACATTAAAACAGAAGCAAGAGTTTTCTTTACAAAAAACCTCATTTTGTTCACGTCATGCTTTGCGAGCCCATGGCGATTTTTGTTTAATATCTTTCTCACATTAAAAATGAATGAAGCCAATTGTCCTGTCTTGCACCTTGTTTTAAGAATGTCTGAGACCCCCTCACTTTTGTTTTGAAGCTTCGTACAGCGCTGTGCGAGCCTTCTTTGTATACTAATTGGGCGTCACGCGCTTTTTCAAGATGTCCAAATAACGTCATGTACGTGGTAAGCCAACCTTGTCCCCAGGACCTTTTTCTCGCTCTTTGAAACGCTGATGGCGCTATCTAAATATCAAAAAGCCGTAAAGGAGCCCTGGGAACAAGGATGGTGCTGAGCAGCTTCGTATGACAATGAGATTAAAAAAGCAACTGCTTGAGTTTCTCAAGAATATCTTTATTTACAACGGGCAACGTCAGATAATAAAAGGAATTGAAAAAGAGGTCAAGAAAAACCCCCCTGCTACGAGCCCGCTGATCTGAAATTTAATTTCTTGAAACAGCAGACAACACAACACACAAGAAAACATAGATAAACTCTTATCTGCCATAAACACATAGGTTTTTGTGGTAGATAGAGCGCTAAAAAATGTTGTCAGAGAATGAAATTTGACGTAAATAGACATTCGTATATTGAGAAATCCAGGCCTTCAAGAGAGCACGTTCCCACAGTTAGCAAAATGAATTAAGGAAAATATAAACAAACTTTTTATAAACAATATATATTGCAATCCAGGCTTTCAAGAGAGCTTGTTCCCACAGTTAGCAAAATGAATTAAGGAAAATATAAACAAACTTTTTATAAGCAATATACATTGCAAGAAACATCAGTCACGTGCATAATATTGAATTTTCACAAAACTTAGGGACATGAAGTTACAATTACTTAGTAGATAAAAGTGAAATAAATCGAAAAAAGAATCTCACACCCGCTCAAGGTTAGCTTCACTAAAATTTAGCTGTGGCTTCAATGAAAATTAAAAATCTTCACTGAATTGAGTGTTTGTTTTGACTATTTCTTGAAGGTCACTTTGAACTTTTTTTATACCAATTCTATTTTGAAATTGTCAAAATGTTCATTTTCCTTTAGATTGTTGAAAGCGGTTGTCAAACTTTTCATCCAGTTTTTCAGTAAATGGTACATTTTACAGACCAGAATGTGGAAAGGGTAAAACGCTTTGACTAATGCTTTGAAAACTTAAGTATGAGTATGGCGGGAAAATTCTTTACCAAATCAAAGTTGATCAAAAAATGACTAAAAATAATTAAAATCATTGGGCTTTTCCAGAAAAAAAATTGTATACCCTTTGTTGAAGATATCGGACGTCCAGGGGGTCTTACTGTCACAAATTGTGGACGTCCAAAGGCTGATGCTTTGCTAAAAAGCGAATTTCGAGGGGTCTCACCTGTAAAAATTGACAAAAAACTGGATGTCCAAGAGGTCTCAATTCGAAAATAGGACAAATACAGGGAGTTGAAGTACTATTTTTGGACGTCCAGGGGGTCATGATATTTGTTGTGTAAGTCATATGGACTCAACAGATTTTTTCTGGAAAAGCCCATTCTCTATCATGAACTTTTTTAAGTCCTCGATCTCGAATAGACACTTAGGAGTAGCTCCGCGACCCAGAGAATGGTCCCCAGTCCCCAATCATCCAATCATAGTAGTCCAATGAGCTACCATGATCTTAGAGGGCGTATTCTTGGGAAAACTTCTTTACCTTGTCAACTGAAAAACACAGCACTCCTTCTTCATTTCAAAATATGTATTAACAAGTTGGCTAATAGCAAAATTAGACTTTTCATTTAAGCTATGGCTGTTTCCAGTCGGTTCGGTATTTCACAGTAGACTCTCTATAATTTGAATGCTCAAGGGGACATAAAAGAGTCCGAATTCTAGAGAGTATTTTGGCCTAACTTTTAGCTGAAAGCACCAAGTGTAGCCATTCGAATTGTAGAGAGTTCGAGTTATAGAAAGTCGAGTTATAGAGAGTCTACTATAACTGAACCTGTTAAATACTAAGGCAAAACAGAGACTCTTTTTGACATACTTTACCTATCTCACCTTCACTCCCCGGACTTTTTATGGCTCTCGATTCTAGTCCCAAATCAATCAACAATTTCACACTAGTCTTTGTTTTCAACGTTAAATGTTTTTACTTCGAGATGGATGAAAATATTCTTGGCGAGATATATTAATTTAAGAGGGCTTAATGTTAGAAAAATGTTTCTTTAAATAGCGAAATATCAAATTAAAAAAGAAAGAAAAACAGTTATTTCTCGAGAATAATTAAAAAGTTGGAAATTGTTTTTTTGCTTTTTAGTTTCAAAGCTATGAATGAAAAAAAAAAAATCATTCACATAATCATGTTTAACTATTATTTTTCAAATATAAATACAGAGTTCCTTTTACGTTTTCCCTCTAATTCATGCCTAAATACTTTACCTCCGTCCGATGACGGATGCAGGGGGCGTGCGTGGGAGACGGGCACACCTCTCTATCAAGAGCCAAGGCAACGGGGGCCCAATTTTTTTTGGTAAACAAATTTTTGTTTAAAAAGATCAATTAATGATAATTTTTCTTTTTTTTCGTTAAAAAGTACTAGAAAACAATGTTTTAGAAGATTGGTAAATCGGTCTTTGTCTCCCTACCGTCGTAGAGGAAAACTTTCCCAGCGGGTAAAATTAGTAAAAGCCTTTATGTGGAGAAGTATGAGTGTTTGTCTGTAAACACTTCGTAGAACAAGGCTGCGACTTTTCGAATGAGATGCAAAAAATCTTATTATATTTAGCGGTCGTCTCCCGTTTTTGGGCAATTCTATTCGCCTTTTTAAAAAAAAGGGGATTTACATAAAAGACGAATTTTACTTGTCTATTGGAACAATTTTTGCAATGACCTCTTTGAAAAAGACGAATTTTTAGAACGATTTTGGGACGATTTTCAAAAGATGATTCTCAAAAGACGATTTTCAAAAGACGATTTTTAAAATTTAAAATACGATTTTTAAAAGGGAGTCTTCAAATGACATTTTTTTAAAGACGATTTTACAAAGACAATTTATTTAAAAGACGATTTTATATCAGGACGATTTTCGGACAATTTTGAAACGAATTTTTTGAACCCTGGAAGATTCTGGACGAATTTTGGGGCGAATTTAAAAGACGATTTAGGAAAGACGATTTTGGACGATATTTGGAGACAATCCCTTAATTTAGTTAATCATTTGTCATCGTCATCGTCATTGTCAGCTTGTCAGCAAATGTGTGGTAAACAATAGTATTATGTTATTGTCAATATCTCAAGTTCTGGGTTGTATCTCAAAGGCAATTTTAAAAAACTGAGACCTACATTATTTGAAAAGGAACCTAGTTTTTGCTTCGTATTTTTTTTTTCGTTCTTCTAATTTATTCGCTTTCCAAAACAAAACGTTCTTCCTCTTTTTTTGCATTCGTTTTTTATTTGTCTTGTGACCAAAAGTTATTTTTATCCTAGCTCTATGTGATGTTGTGAAAAGCTTTAGATTTTATCACTTTTAGTTACGTCTATCGAAAGTAAGTTCTAAGACTCCTTGATGAACAGTGTAATAAACTCAGATCTGCATATCTTAACACAATTGTTATGTTAATAAAAATCGAAATACTTAAAGATAAAACTTCACGGGTAAAAATTACAAATACTTAAAGATGAAGAGTAACGAGTAAAGAAATTAAAATCTTGCATAACGTCTGGTTTAACACACTAAGACTTACTTAAGCTAAGAAGAACTAAAATTTTCAGTATAAATCACCCTCCTAAAAAGAAACATTTTTTTAATCGTTTAAAATCTCTTTTCTCACTTCACAACATTAGACCAAAAAATCAAAAAATGTTTAAAGCGGCTTTTGATAATAAAAGATTCTGGCCTAAATATCAGCTTTAATGTGAATGTTTCTTCTTTTTTTCGACGGTTGATTTGACAGAGAATAAAGAAGAAAAAAACACATTTCAATACAGTGAAGGATGCTAACATAACGGACAGTTTTCAAATATGCTGGTTTTGACATTTAACAAGCTTGAAAGACTTTTTCCAGTAGCATCCAACGAGCCCAAAACACAAAACATCTGTTCCTTTTTTCCAGGAAGGCTACTTTTACATAATATCTAGCCAAAGTCAAATCGTCTTAAAACGCCTCAAAAAATCTAGGAAACTATCATTTTTCTCCGAACGCAGAAAAGTCCAGGAGCCGAAAGCACAAAATATCTGTTCTTTATTTACGAAATCCATTAAAAAACATTCAGCAGGCATCAAATGGTCTCA
>JAUBWS010096976.1:0-11069 GCA_032270445.1 Darlingtonia californica | reverse complement strand
TCACTTAGCAAACTGTCAATTGCTATTGCTATTGTTGCTTTTTTGCTGCTACCGTTTTTTGCCGTCTGGCTATTTTTTAATTTAATAGAACTTGAAACAAAACAACTTGATTGCGTGAAGTCTTTTTAATTCATACAAACAAAAGGGATGCGAAGCGCTGAATAATAAGGGTTGAATATCGTGATTTATTCAATTGTTCTCTTGATTCTAGAGCCGTG
The DNA here is from genome assembly GCA_032270445.1 of Darlingtonia californica. Classification (NCBI taxonomy): domain Eukaryota; kingdom Viridiplantae; phylum Streptophyta; class Magnoliopsida; order Ericales; family Sarraceniaceae; genus Darlingtonia; species Darlingtonia californica. The sequence goes on along the minus strand of JAUBWS010096976.1, from coordinate 10,851 downwards.
TTTTCAACCTCCTACGTGTGTGTTCACGGCATTTTTCCCGTCGTCTTTGCTGCTGCAAAAAGAAAACAGCCCTGCAAACAAGAGTGATTCAATGGCTAGTTTTACCTACAGGTATACAGTAAAGTAACCATAGTAATAGTTCACGGAAATATTGGAGCTAGTAATAAAGACTGACTAAAATACCTCCTCTTTTCGCTGCGGTGGCAATGAACTATAAATTAGGTTGAAAAAATCTTCACTTACAAATACACAATTCCAAATTTAAACTTCAAGTTTGTTAGTTTGTTTGAAAAAGTGCTTCCTCTCTTCTCTTTATTGCTAGAAAATTAGAATAAGAATAACTGATTATAAATCTTGTTAAAATGCTCTTTCATATTTGTAACACATGTATTACCAGAAAAGTGAGTCTACGCAGTTCTCAACTAAGTCCCTGTGAAAATTTGAACCCCATATGCAGATTTTCTAACTTAACTGGATACATTTTTGAATGGGTTTAACATGTTCACTGCCAGGCTTTTTTTAAAAATCACACAAATTACACCTTAAAACATTTCATTTCCTGAAAGTTTCAGAACTGTTGAATTGCTAAATTTGCTCCAAAATGGACATATCGATCGATCGATATTTCTCGATTATGCATCTTTGTGATGAGTTCTTTTTCTGATATATTGACTTTTCTTTTGCTCTCCTGATGACTTGTCGATATGTCGTATCAGTAATACCTGATTTCTTCTTTTCAAAATAATCAGCAAAGGTCAACTGTTTTATAAAGTTTGTGTTTTTTGCTCTACAGCAGTGGCAAATCCAGTTTTGTTGTTGTTTTCCAATGAATTCTGAGACCAATCCGCGCTTACAAATCTGAGACACATTTTCGTTTGTCAGTCGGTATTTTCTAAACACTCCCAGCGTTCCATCTTTTCTAGTATATCCAGTAGCAGCTAACTTTTGTTTCCCACCTTTGACCATCCCTCTTTGAAACCCAATATATATTGAGTTTATAATTCTTTTGTTTGCTTTTGGGTCAAAACCCAGCATTGACAGCCATATACTAATTTTGAACGTACCAGTGACTTTAGATAAGCGATTCTAGTGTCGAGTGCTATTTTGTAATTGGTGAAGAATAGTTTGAGCTCATAGAATTTACAGATTGCCGATGTTATTCTGTTGTCAAGCTCTGTTCGACCAGTAGAGCTGTTGTTGTATTCGAGTTTTGACCCCAAATATTCGAAGTCTTTCGAATTTTTGATTTCAATGTCACCTATTTTTGAAAGTGATTTTTGATAATCTATATGAGTATACCAATCCATAGAAAATTTTACATAAAACATAAGAAAAGTTTTTTAATTCAAAAGATATAGCTGTTTGAAGATGGATCGGTATTTTGACCCTGAAATGACGAGTATACTCGTAGTTGGCAGTCAACGTGTTGATTTTGCGAATTCCGCTCTCGAACCCAGCCGATTTGTGGACTGTGCAAAATCTATTTACTGTAACTTTTTGCCAACACTTTCGCCCTTTAAACATATTTCGAAAGCAGCCAACGGGGCGGTTTTGCAAAATATCTGTTTGGAAGGCATGTTTTTCCTGAAAATTTGTATTTGTTCGGAGAATACTTTGAAAAATACTTTGTGGAACATTTGATGTGTTCGGCCAAAGATTTTTGGCTTCCTGGAAAATATGGATGTGTTCTGAGACCATTTGATGCCTGCTACAATTTTTTTGGATTTCCTGGATAAAAAGAACGCAGATTTTGTTTTGGGCTCCTGGACTTCTACGTGTTTGGAGAAAAATGTTCGTTTCCTAGTTTTTTTGAGGTGTTCTAAGACTAAAAGACTGTTGCTGGATTTTTTGTAAAAGTAGCCTTCCTGGAAAAAAAGAACAGATATTTTGTGTTCTGGGCTCGTTGGATGCTTCTGATATTTTAATAGTAGCTCAAAAGAAAAGTCATATTTATTAACAGACATTGGAAAGTACTAGACCAAGTTCCACATTGCGTTGAGTAATTAATGATAAACTTATTATATGTAAATATCAACGTCATATCTCCAACATAATTTTCAAAACCTTCATACAAAACTATTGATACTGACGGCATTAAGTCTTCCTTGAAGATGTATCTTGCTACATAGATTTGATTTTTTTGGAAAACTTTTTTTTGTTTTTGATGGTATCAGCATTTATTTAGAAAAATTAATTTTATTGCCGAAACCTGCTAACGTCATCAAAAAGTTAGACTCGAAACGAGTCGCTCTATATATTATCAAGGCTCGCGCGTAAATATTCACGGCACGTGAAAGCTACACTACGTTACGCTTCGCTCGTCAGAGTGTTATGGAAGCGGAAGCGAAGTGGAAAAAAGCGAGTTCAAGAGTCTAGTATCTGGACTATCAAAAAGTAATCAAAAGTGACATCACAAACTAGTATTTTTGTTAATTTTTTGAGAAAAAAATTGAAACTTGGGCCAGTACTTTCCAATGCCTCCTAGTTATGGCCTTTTTTTGAGCTACAATTCAGTATGCTTTAAAGAATAGAATTGGTGGGAAAACGTGACAGTACTCGAAGGTTTATCCTCTTTAGGTACCTTATCGGTAGAAAATCCGTCGGTAAAAAAATTCGTCGGCAAAAAATTTCGTCGGTAATAGATATTCGTCACCTAGACAAAAATTCGTCACTTTTTACCGACGAAATTTTGTTTGTTTTTGCCAACGCATTTCAAACTTACGCATTCTATTTATTTTTCAATACTTATTAACACGAATTAAGCAAAAATATGGTCAGTAGGAAGCCCTAAGGTGTCTTTAAGCTACAAAACGCAAAATACTGTCCAAATAAAAATACCAATTCGTCGGTAAAAATTATTCGTCGGTAAATTATTTGTCAGTAAAAAAAATTCGTCGGTAAAAAATTTCGTCGGAAAAAAAATTCGTCGGTAAAAAATATTCGTCACTTTTTACCGACGGATTTTTTACCGCTAAGGTATGTAGTTTTTAAAGAGGTTTTGAGATGGTAAATTAGATTTAGTCCGTTTTTTGAACAGATCTTCGGCGGAAAGTCGGGGCCGGTCTCGTTATCTAATTTTTTGTGTAAATTGAATTAAATAAAATTTATCTTGTCAAAGTAGTTTCACATTTATTTTATTTTATTGATGATAGCGATGAGCGCGAAACTTTTTAGTTTTGAAATTACAAAATTACTTTGTCAAGATACAAGTTATTTGTTATAATATCATATAATAGATAAAGGTTACTCTAATCCTTTCACTTACTCTAGAGTACCGAATAATCGTCCTCCCCCGATTATTAATTTTAGAAAAATTTTCTAACCCCGCCGATTTTATTCCGACCCCCTATTATTAATTTAAAAGACTTTTACAAGTCAAATTCGTAACCAACTCGAGAATGAGTACAGATCTGCACGAAATTCATTAAAAAACGCATAAGAAACGAAAAAAATTCAGCATGAGACTTGAATTTAAATCAATATAATTTTATATCATAAGAGAAAACTTGTGAGCCTGAAGTATATGACAGCATTTTGTTCTTTCTTTATTATATTTGTGCCAAAAAAGTTTTTGCGTCATTACCATTATTCCAACCCCCCCGATTATTAATTTTTGGGAAAGTTTCCACCCCCCCCCCCCCCAATTATTCCAAACCCCCCGATTATTCGGTACTCTAGAGAAACACGAATCAAAAAGATCATGCAAAACTTTATAAGCTCACGCAAGCCATTGAACCGGCCATTGGCATAGTGGTTAGAGTGTTTGTCAACGGTACGGGAGACCCGGGTTCAATCCCAGGTCGAGTCATACCAAAAACTCAAAAATTGGTACTTGATGCCTCCTTGCTTAACACACGGAAATATAAGGTTAGGATCAAGGGTAAGTGGAGTATTCCAGGGAAAGGAGTAGCGCCCTTCCCTACACATCGGTTTAGTAGCTAATGAAAAGGGAGCCTTCGGGTCGCCCTCGACTGCGGTCGGCCAACTTACTTACAAACGCAAGCAGTAAAAGAGTTGAAAAATAATGTTACTCACTATTCATTAGCTAGGACACCTTCTAGCGCTGCGAAGTCACCGAAGGCGACGAGCGCTGGGTGCAGCCTGCGTCAAATTACAGGCAGATGTTGGCCTGCTCGATGGTGATTGGTTTAGATTAACGACATAATATGTCCTAGCTAACTATTCTCAAGTTCGAAATGAAATTCATTTTTGATTTCTTTATGAACACTTTCCATCAGAAGCCTTGATGTTCCAAAAGTATATATTCCAAATAAGAACAATACCCTATAGAAAAAGAAATTTTAGGGGGATAAATGTTTTGGGGAATTATTACGAAAAACCGCACAAATTTCTTTCCATCAATTGTAACTTTTTTTTTCCTGCCAAAACTAGGCAATCTTTAGCCATTGATAAAAATTCCCCAAAAAGGTTAAACATTTTTCTGTTTAAATCGTTTATTATACCCTCTTTTCAAAATCATAACTCAAGGATCCGCCAAAAGAAATTCCCCCCACATTCAATTTTTTCTTATAAATCACAAAAATCATCACCAATCAAAATGCTTTCTTTTCTTTCTGATTTTCTTTCTGCCAAAATTTCTCCAAATTAGGTATGAAAAACAGCTGTATGAACGGATCGATCGTCAGGGGCGAAGTACCTTATTGTTTTTGTTTAATACCTTATCGGTTAAAATTTCGTCGGTTATACGTTTCGTCGGTTATACGTTTCGTCGGTTATACGTTTCGTCGGTTAAAAAATTTCAATTTCGTCGAAATTTTTTAACCGGCCTTTCAAGTAGAGAAGAATTGTTTTTCTATGTATTATTTATCTTTGATGAATAGAGACAACAACAAAGTTGTTAGTAGTTTTTACGTATTTTTCCCATTGTTTTTCATGAAAGTAAATGATAAATAAATAAATAAAAAATCAAGCATAATCTTACTTGATCTTTTGGATCATTGGCTTTCTTATTATTCGTCTTATATTCCTCCTTTTTTTGAACGCACCTACTATAGAAAATTAAATTTTGGTGAAAAATTTCGTCGGTGAAAAATATTCGTCGGTGAAAAGTTTTCGTCGGTTAAAAGGTCACTTTTAACCGACGAAATTTTAACCGATAAGGTAACTTACTAGCTCGCTGAATTCTGGACCACTAGTCTCAAGGGTCAAGCTCAGTTCGTGATACTCAACATTTTGTGCGTGAATGTGTGAAAATTAGTAGTAGTAGACGAGTAAAGTTTCTATCAATACGGTAGGATCAAAGAATTAAGAAAAATTTAGTATTTTTTAAAATAATTTTCATGTCGTAACCTTCTTTCTGTTTAATATGACTTGTCGTTTGTTATTTGCGCTTCGTACTTGATTATAATAAGCGTAATTTTTATGTAACTCCGAATCCTTAAAAATCATCCCTGTATACTTTAAACATTTCTAAACGCCTTTCGAATTTTTTTTCGAGTAAAAATAAGCGGGTGGGACGTTTATTCGGGTCCTTAGAGAACCACGTCATAAATTCGTCTGAAAGAAAAATGAAGTAACAACAAAAAAACAAGCAAAATATTCATTCCATCTAGGTCTTACGACATTTTAGTTAGGGGTCATGATACCAGCAGGTCTTACACCATGGTTGGATCCAATGGTAGGGGAAAATTTTTCTTAGTAGATAAATTTCAAAATGCTCGGAATGCTCTTGTCTCTTAGTTTTTGACTAAGAAAGTCAAAAAACATAAAAGAAATTAACTCAGTAAAGACCAGGTGCGCAGCAGACGGAGTGACAAAACGTAGTTCTTAAGGGCTCCCATCGTGTACATTTCTCATGGGGTCCCAACACTTTTATATCAACTTCATTTTTACATAAAAACTATTCCCCAAGATGCAGTTGGCACGCCCCAACCCCTTGAAAAAACTAAAAGGGCCACCTCCTAAAAATCTTCATGCGCGGCCCCAAGAACTTCTGCCACCCGCCTGGTGAAGTAAAATGAAGGTAACAGCGTTAACTCTTAGGACAGATGTCAGAGATAAGCAGCGCTAATTTAGATTGGTGTGGCGGGACGCATAAGGAAAGAGGCACCATTGAGATGTATGTATACCGCTTAAAAACACGAGTGAAAAAATGGTACTTTCATACCATTGTCATTAAGTGATCGTGACATGGTTATTTGTGTGCAGAAAATGAACTGTAAAAAGTACGCACAGAAATATTTAAACATCAGAGATTATGCTTGTTATGACCACGAGAGTTTGTTAAACGATTTAAAAGACGTTGACTGGAGCCCTGTTTATCAAACGACTGATGTGAATGTATCTGTAAATGCTTTCAAGAACATTTTCAACGACGAATTCAACCAACACGCCCCCACTGTGACAACGGGTTAAAGGAAAATCAACCCCTAGATAGACCGCGAGGTAAACAACGTCATGGATAGGAGAGATAAATCACTCCGTAAAGCAAGACGGTTTAAACAAGATTCGGATTGGAGCATTTATAAAAGACTCCGAAATTTATGTACCAACCGTTTACGATCAGCTAGGAAAAATTACCTCCATGACCTATTAGAAAGGAACATTGAAAATTCGAAAAAGTTTTGGAACTGCATAAAGCAAATATTTCCCATTAAATTGAAAGCTAAACAACCGACGAATTCGTCCGCAGGAAAAGCAAAGTCCTTTGGTACGTACTTTTCCAACGCTGTCAAAAAGCTCAAAGCAACTTGTTCCAGTCTGAAAGACACCATTTGGGGTTTACCAAAGCTTCACCTTGCTAGAACTGATTCAATCTTCAAATTCTCGTATGTTTCTGCAGTTTGTACGAAAAGAACTTAAATCACTTCGTCGAACGAAAGCAACAGGCCAGGATAATTTACCTCTAGGTCTTATAAAAGATTTGCTGAAGCAATTTATAAACTACTGACATATATTATCAATCTCTCGCTGTCGACATCGGTTTTTCCCTCAGCCTGGAAGTTAGCAAAAATTACACCCATCTACAAATCAGGAAACCCAGATGTAAAATCAAACTATCGACCAATATCAGTATCTGCCCGTGCTGTAGAAAATCATCGAAAAAGCAGTGCACAAACAGCTACTTGACCATCTTAAAAATGATAAACTTCTTAGAGATTTTCAATTTGGGTATCACTCTAAACGATCAACTGAGCATGCAGCAACGTTATTTACCGATAACATCCGGAAAGAAATGTATGATGGCAAGCTTTTGGGAGCTGTTTTTATGAATTTAAGCCACACCTTTGACACACTAGGACATAGTACGTTAATAGCTAACCTTAAATCTTATGGTATCCGTAGCAGGGAGATATTATGGTTTAATGATTGCCGGTTTCACCGAAGGCAGATCGTTCAATACGGAAGTGAACTTTCATCTTATCATCCAGTTTTCTCAGGTGCCCTCCAGGGGTCAATTCTGGGACTGCTTCTGTTTTCCATTTATTTCAACGACCTAAATGATTGCCTGTCTTCCGCCAAAGTCATCATGTATGCGGATGACACTGTGATATATTTTGCTGACCGAGATGTTAATGTTATTGAACAGTGTCTAAACAGAAAATAGCAGCATACTTAGACAATTCCGAATTGATCATAAATCTCAAAAAAGGCAAGACCGAGTCGATGCTGCTTGGGACTTCCAAGAGACTTGCCAAATCACCGAAACCGTTCGAGGTGAAGTATAGAAACACCATCATAAACAACACACCCACATATGAATACCCTGACAACTTGATGTACTGACCTTAGTGGTTGACGGAAACCTGCCTTTGGAAATTTTAAAATCGACCCTGTCAGGGACTGCTGAAAGTGAAAAAAGTATATCCTGTGAGGGACTTTTTTTTCAATAAAACTCCATTTAAGCTTGAAAAGTATACCCTGCGTGGGACTTCAGATAAAAACCTTACCTGGGACTGAATTTTGCGGATTTTGCGAGCCTTTGTTGGACTGGATGAGGTGAAAAAGGGTACCTTGACTAGCGTCACGTCCCCGTACCTGATTTTGGTTAAGTACCACCCCCATCCCTCCCCGGGACAGAGACAATACAACTAAAGTCTCTTCTGTTTACAACTTGGGGAAACGCAATGCTTGTTCCACAGTGCGAAAAAGTTCGGATAAGAATACGTGCAGCTCCTTCAAACAAACAGTATTTCGAAATAAATTGTCATGAACGAGAAACTAGAAATCAGAACCTGCTACTGAAGTTACTTTAAGTAAAACTAATGAAGGCAGTCTTTCTTTTACGCTGGTGCAAACATATATGATGACTATCACTACATATACATCAAAAATAATCTTTTGCAAAATTAAAAAAAAAATTTAGGTTTTCGTGATTTTAATGATTTTAACTATTTTATGGTTTCTCGTACTTTCTTCTTTTATCGGCCTTTTTCTTTTTATTTTACCGTACAGTCTCACAAGGATAGCAGTATTTTGCATTTATTTATTTATTTTCTGAAATGACTGATGTGTATTACCTGTTAAAATATTGAATAGTTTCTAATTAAAAAACCTATTTTAACACATTTTTTTTCAACATGTCAAACATTAGGTTTAGGTTTTTTGTTCTAGAAAGATAATAAGTTGGTGCCAATTTATTACTGCGCGAAATAATTTGGCACCAAATTATGAGCGGCACGAATCGTTCACTGAATAATCCATTTTATAACAATAATATTGATAATAATAATTACCATTTGATTAGCATCCACAATTATACAAAGTGGTTCTTCCGCCTAAAATAAAAAATTTGCAAAGAAATAAACAGAAAACTTAAAATCTTTAATTATTAGTATTATAATATTTATATAAGTAAAAACAACAAAATAAAAACCTGCAGGAAAGTTGAGGTATCGAAGGTAGGAAACAAAAAACACATGAAAAGTGAAATTGGCAATCACGAAGGAATTCGACTTTGAAAAATCTACGAAAAGTAATAACTGCAGAAATGAAATTGCCAACATTCTACGAAATTGGTAGGAAAACAACTTAAAGTTTAGTTAGTAGAAGTAAAATACATATAAACTAAAATAAAATTCTAAAAGCATAAATATATTTACAGATATATTAAGTACCTAGTTAAAAACTAATGCAGAAAAGAAAAAAGAAATTGTGAGCAAAGTAGCATTTAAATGTCGAAATTGACGATACGACTCGGAAATGGACATTGAAACAAAGTGTCGAAAAAATCGAAAATTTCAAAATGAGAGTTGTTATACGAATACGAAAACTTCATAGAATAGTAACTCGCTAAATCGAAATGCAGGGTTCCTAACGCGACAAGCTATTGCCTGTTCTGCCTTTAGATTGATTCAAAAAATATGTTTTCGTTTCGTAAAAAAATTTGGCATAATCTGTCGTTTCTTTTAACTTTTCAGATAGTTCGTTATAATATTTTGCAGCTAAATCTTGAAAAGAGTCTTTTTCATTTGCTGTTGCAAAATGGTTTTGTCATCAGGAGCCGCGGAGCCAGGAGGCTAGGGGGCTAGGGGGCTAGGGGGCTAGGGCCCTCCTAATAATTTTTTTCAATTATGGTCTTTTCAAGTTAACAATGTTCAAAAACAATGATCTTGTTTCGCTTATGACTTCCAGCCCCCCTAAAGAAAAATTTGTTCCGTGGCCTCTGGTGCTTGGACGGAAAATCTTGTGTTCCTGAGTTGCTCATATTTTCTTAGCTTAAAGTATCCAGGTGCGTTTTGATCGTTTAACACCTTGTGTACAATTTTCACCGCTGCAAAGTCGAAGCGTTCTCGTATCGGCAACCATTTCAGCTCGATAACGTTTTGTTTTCGGTAAAATTTCACGCTGTGTACACCATTCCAAAATATATTCAAAATTTCTGACAATATAGTAGCGGACGTAAACAATAAGGTGCATGTATCATAAAATCATCCAGTAGAGCTTGTTTATGGTTTGGTTTCGAAAAACAAATTTTTTATTTTGCATTTAGACGGTTCATGCCACGGACCTCCAATGTAAACAGAAACTTGTTCAAAAATCTGTGGTGATGTGTTGGTCAAGTGTTGTACTTCAACGTCATTGATGTATATTTTGTAGCTTGCTGAAGTGTTATCGATCTCCTTTTGCTCAATTTTGATGCGACTGTAAACATTTATTTGAAGTTGTTGATTAGTATTTTTGCACATATTATCATTACCACTGACTGCAGAACAAATGTTGAGCCTGAATATATTTGAATGGAACCAAATACCAGGTGTTCGAGATCCGTATTTTCCAACGTCTCCTCCAATGGTAAAATGAAGGATATTTGACCAGCCATTATGTGTATGAAGAGGCATGACGTCAAGTTCCAATATCCACGTCACGTATTGCTTTGGAATATTGTGGATTAAATTTCCTCTGATTGGATGCCGCACTAAAAAAATCCAAAATTTTTATCAACGCTTGCTATTTGATTTGGTCAAGACCTTATATAATTAATGTTGATATCATAACAAAGATTAAAATTAGCAATAGATACAAATTCAATCGACATTTACCGTTTGATTAAAAATGACTGCTTATGCAATAAGGGCTGAAAATGTTTTTACGGTGAATTTAAAATATAAATACATGAAGTTTGAGAAACTTAAGCTTTTATTAAAAGCACAAAAATGCTTGCCATTTTCATAATTGACACCTTTATCTTATGCAATCTTCAAGGTTAAAATAATTTTTTTTTGGCCTCACTGACATTGCTTTCCGGGGAACATGAATAAGCAACCAAACCCAGAGCGAACGAATTTACTGATACTAGCATTGGACAGATATTTGAATGACGGAGGATCTCCTATTTAGACTCACAGTTAATCGGTCGCTATTGAAATCTCTCCCTCGATATTCCCGGGG
>JAUBWS010096964.1:0-19186 GCA_032270445.1 Darlingtonia californica | reverse complement strand
TAAAATTCTAGCAGGAAAATGGACACTTGCAGAGAGACTAGTGAGAGATAAGGACGAGAAGACGCTGGTAAAAGCAGAACATTTCCAGGAACTTCTCAGCCAAGAAGCACCAGACAACCCACCAGAAATCCGTGAAACAGAAGTAGACCTTCCTTTCAACTGTAGACGCCCAATCAAATCGGTGATACAGAAAGACTTCAACCAACTCAAAAATGGGAAGGCATCAGGGGCACACGAGATACCAGAAGTCTTTGTAACACCTTATCAAGCTTCCAAAGAAAGGAGACCTCAGTTTGTGTTCCAACTAGAGAGGTATCACACTTCTATCAGTACCTGGCAAGACTTTTTAAAAAGCTGATCTTAGAGCGCTTGAAGGAGCCAGTTGACAGAAATGTATGAGACCATCAGGCAGGCTTTAGACAAGAAAGATCTTGTACTGGCCAGATAGCCACCCTACGGATTATTATCGAACAGCCCATGGAATGGAACTTATCACTCTTCATCAACTTCGTAGACTACGAAAAGGCCTTTGACGGTGTGGACAGGGAGACGTTATGGAAGTTACTAAGGCATTTATGGAGTGCCGCAAAAGTTTGTCAACCTGATCCAAAACTCTTACGAAGGAATGTCATGTAGAGTGGTACGTGACAAACAGCTAAATGAGAGTTTCCAGGTCAAGACCGGTGTCTAACATGGCTGCTTGCTTTCGCCGTTTTTGTTCCTTCTCGTCACAGATTGGACAATAAAAACAACCACCAGCGGGAAGAGAAATGGGAGCCAATTAGACGACCTAAACTTTGCAGACAATCTCAAACTGTTCTCCCACACCCACCAACAGATACAGGAAAAGACCAAGTGTCTGCTCAAAACCTCAGTGGAACTCGATATCCAATAAGGGAAGACAAAGATTATGACGGTCAAAATCTCTAGCAAAAAAATTGGGCGGTTATCAACTGGAAGAAGTCGAGTCTTTTACCTTGGAAGCATAGTTGATAAACAGGGAGGCACAGATACAGATGTAAAAACTAGGATCAGAAAGGCACGAGCAGACCTAAACGCAGACATCAAGCTGACAGGAAAGACAAGGGGACAACTGATAACAACAGCACAGGACAGGCATCGCTGGAGGGCAGTCGTTGGTGGCCTATGCTACAGGAGGAGTGATAGGGCCTAAGTAGGTAAAGTAATAAAAAGTGCAAAACTTCTTGATCATGGTATGAGAACTACATTTTTGCAAATTTTTTCTTATATATGCAATTAAAATGAAAAATTTATGACTCTGTAGTAAAGACATTCAGAAGCCACCTGTTCATTAAAAAATTGGAATCTACCTTATTGGACAAACATTATTTTTTCCCATAAAACCAAATATAAAATATATTATCTGAACAGAGAGAAATCATTAATTATTGAACAAAATTAAATGTGAACTGCATAAAAGGAAGCACTGGCTAAGACATAATTTAATGATTTTGAATTCATATTTATATAATGTAAATAAATGAGCTATGGAAAGAATAAAATTAACAATCAAATTCCTATTTACCAGTTATATAGTCAAATAAATTTTGGCGGAACTGGCAGGCTTTATAGAAATATATATGTAAATCCAAACTGTTCTCCTCATTTGTTACATAAACATCATAAAAAGGTATACATATTTTTCCAGTTAACCGTTATTTGTGAAGTTGAGACTTCTATTGTTTCATACATAAAATCTCTTATTCAACAATACCAAGCAAGATAATGTCCAAATTCACTCCCTGTCAAATCTTATTTTGAACCAGACTATTATCAGGCCACTGAAGAAATTAGTCCTAACCTTGCATACATTTATTTTTGATAATAAAACCTACAAAACCTACAATTTTTATCATATTATTCCTTTAACACTCAGGCACAAGTGGACGTACAGAAACACTGTCAATCATTTTGATATGTTTTGAAACCTTAGGTGGATCAAAAACCCCATTATATTGGTAAATAAATAGATAATTTTTGTGTTTTTGAAAGAATTTGTCATACTCGAAAGTTTGAAATAAATCTACAACAAAAAATCAAATCATACAATAAACTGAACAAGTATTTCAAAACAAAAACTAGTTGCAAACTACACTTAGTTTATTATGCACAATTGTTAGATTTTATGTAGTATAATATGTCTAATATTATATGTTTCATTAAATACATAAAAAATTATCATTAAATTTCACTATGTACAAAAATTTATTCAGTAAAAATAACAATTTATATCAAAACTTGCTGCTATAAAATCAGTGCAAAAATGAAGCTAGTCTAATAGGTTATGAATGGACATTTCATTTATCATTTTGAGGTCAAGGAGCATTCATTTAAAATATGTACGTTCAGATTTTGTTGTATGACTATACTTTACACACATACATACATATACACACAAATCAAAATATAAAAGAGGTGAAATTTTTTCTTTGATGTTCACATCAATCATAAAATATTGTATGAAATAATAGTTAACCAACAAAACATCTCATATCTTCACGTCAACCAAAACAAACTCAGACATGCACATCTGATAAACATTTACTCTGCAACAGCAAATGTCGAGAACTGCCAAGGTTTCTTAAGTAAATTTGATTTCTAAAACAATTTGCTGAGGTAAACATTTTTAGTTGCTGAGATAGCTTTTACTGAATTCCAATGAGTAAAAATTTTGGCTTTATTAATTTTTATTTTGTGAAGTACTTACAAAATAATTAATGTTTGTTCTAAATCCCTACTCTATCCTCACACAAGCCAGTACTGGCAAGGTGAACATAGGATTTCTGTTTCAGCAATTACGTGGTTAAGGTAAGCTACATTATTACAGGAAATTTTAACAAAACATGAAATTAATGCAGTTTGCCCTTTCTTCACATTAAATTTGTGATGCGTTGATTAATCACTCATCATTCTCCATGGCAAAACTACAAACAATTTCTTGGAAACTATGTTGATGATTTTCTCTGCACTATTTTGCTGAGTCGTTGATTAAGGGATTGTGTATTTCCTGTAGTAAGGTATATAGGTGGAAAATTTCAATGACTGCAAACATTTTAGGTATAAAGATAAGATTAAATATATATGCATGTAAAGATTGAGCTTATTCTTTGGGGAAAAACTTTTGGATTAAAACAAATTAAGTTAAAAAACAAAAATTACCCTGTGTATGTATAATATAATCATCTGATCTAAAAATGTAAAAATTACATTATTACGCATGATTTGCAAAATACTTCAAATGCAGTGATTGGTTGTTAAATTGTTAAAACTATCAATTATCATTTATATAGCCACAAACTCTCAAACTCAAACTTCCTTAAAGAAGGGAAATTAATGTTTGCACGGATCATTGCAGTTCCAGCTAAATTTATGAGATAACACAACAGAATCATAAGCCCAGAAAATTATTGTAAGTTGTATTATTGTTTGGAAAAAATTTTCAAGATTTGTTCAAGACATGCTTAAATTTATCCAGCAAATATTGTCAAAATAAATAAAACTAAACAAAATGATAAAAAAATGTGAAATTTTGATTTTAGAGGTTTACTATGCAAACAAAATTACCTTACAATCTATATTATCCTAAATTCATTTTGTGCATCAGACTTACTCATTTTTAGCACAGCACTATTTTTGAAGAGAAAAACTGAGAACTTTCTATATTAGATGATTCAAATTTTAATTCCCGTTCTTTAAGCTTGTAAGTGAAGTAAAATCAGATAGGAGTGTGTTTGCTATTAAAAATTATGTTTCTAATATATAATAATTATTACGTCCTTAAAATATACAAGAACAAGACATATATGACATCCCAGAGAAAAACCAGTATATACACAGGTCAATGATTTTACTAATTTTTTCAGTATAACCACAGTAAACAAGAACATAATTTGGACCAAAGTTTTCAAAAGTATAGATAGAAATCACTATACTGATTATACTTAGCAATCATAAATATTATGGTCAGTATAATCAATATAAACAACAAAGTTAGAAATGTTTGAATACACATGTTTAATTTATATTATCGTATTTGTAATTCAGTAAAATCAGTATACTGTAGTCAGATTAAATTAAGACAATTATTAGCGATTGTAATGTTTTTTTCTGGAACAACAAAAATATAACGCTTTGTAAGAAAATGTATTGGAAATTTGGTTCATCAGGATACAAATAGTAAAGAACCACGATTATCATGTTTAAACTTCTATAGAGAAACTTTAGAGTGCAAATGCAGGCTCTGAACAAATCCAATCCCAAGACCTCACCTATATAAATCTTAGATATAACCCTGTCTGATAAGCCCGTTTTGAAAAATATATATAAATAGTCTTGACCACCTATTACAAGTATTCAAATTTAATAAAATGAATTTCTAATCATTTAGTAAAAATCTTTTACCACTTTGCTTTGGTTGTGGAATTAACTTAAAACTTAAAATCATAAACAACATTTTGACTTCTTTTCATAGCTTCCACTTGCAAGATGATCATCTGATAATTTAATAATTCCTGATGGTGATGGAGATTTTCTATTGTCTTGTGTAGCAGGAAGAATTGTCTCAAAAATATATTCAAAAACATCATTAACATTACTATTTTGCTTTGAACTTGTCTCAAAAGATGGAAGAACTCCAAGAGGGTGTCTTAAAGAGTCCCACCTTTCACAAAATTCTAATGCTTTTTTCAGACTTTCTTCTGGAGTAATCTCTCTACTATACAGTTTTTGACCATTGACTGTCTTATTCAATAGATCAGATTTTGTAGCAACGAAAACCATCACACAATGCTTTGATACTGTTTCCAAAAGCCTAGAATGTCTTTCATCCAGAGAATCAAAAGATTTTCTATCATAGATATCATAACATAGAATAACAGCATTTGCATAACGACAATAGAAATTTGTTAGTCCACTAAATTCTTCCTGTCCAGCAGTATCCCACAAAGCTATATTATAGCCATTCCACTGTTTGAGAAAGAATGCTGCACCAATTGTATTAGGGGCACCTTCTATGTATGTACCATCAATGTACCGGCGAATCAATGAAGTCTTTCCAACACCACTATTTCCTAAAATAACAACCTTTTTATCTGCTTTCTGCTTTTGAGTTGTCATCTAGAATAAATGGAAGATGTGAAGGACAAAATCATTTCTGGACAAATTTTTTATCAGTCAAGGACTGAGTATCACAAAAATGTCAAATATAATATTGTTCACTAATGATTTTGCTCTGTTTTGATTAAAAGTTAACCATTAAAATTATAAACGCTTATCACTCACTATAATTGCCACACAATTGTAAAGATTTGGAAATGATTAAATTTGCTATTTTGGTAAGAATTAAAAAACACGTCCTTATTGGAAAATCAGTGCATGAAGGCTTTTTTTCTCCTCTTCTTTGAATTTGTTTTCAATTATAAAATTCATTTCCTTCTGTATTGTTCTATCCAACATGTTTGTTCATCTATCTTCTTTTGAAAAAGTCATTTCTTTTATTTATTTCCAGATATTGATTACAATATAACAATCTACATACAACAGTGCAAAGTTGAGATTATTTGACTTAAAAACTTGCCTTGGTTTGAAACTTTTTTTAAAGCGTGTGTACAAACATTTGCAAATGTTCACTAAACAAAAAGTCATTTTATCTGTGTGATGAGTATCATTATTATTTTAAACCAGTTCCATTTTCAACAGAGAAACTTTTACTTTCCGGCAGAGCAGATGCCATCTAAACGCCCTTTGACACCTCATCTACCCACATCAATGCGCCATATTAACTTTGAATCCTTATGCCAGACATATCTGGCATTATAATTAATATAATAGCACCACTTCCAGACTAGGATTTGATTGCTCAACATGATCTAGAAGTATCACCCCCTGACTGGACAACAAGGCTAGTAGTTCAGACAATGAGCTTTTGTTTAGCTTTAGGTGTGTCCTAACAACCCTACTGAGTGAGGAGAGTGTTTAACTCATTTATTTTGAAATCTAATGACAAAATTCCTTTAGTTAGAGTATTCAACTTCCTCTCGAACCTAGCTCAACCTAGTACTATATTTCCAATAGCATGATATTCATAAATAAGCTGATAAAGAGAAATGTTTTGATCAAAGTGACTTTTATTTATATTTAAATAGTCAAGACCTATTAAAGGTTGCTTCGTCACCTTCCTCAGCCACTGCTTATGACTTCAATTCGTCCAACCAAAGTCAAGAAGTATAAACATGTAAAATGTCTATTAACATACACACAGACAAGTTGGTTTGCTGGTTGAAGGCTCTTGGTCTGGTCTGGTGGTAAAGGTCGCAGTCGCCCTGAGTTATTGAAACGCTATCGCTTGCGTCTGCTTCGCTTTGACGTCAAAATATCTATTTCGATTTTAGCCATTCTGCGTTTTACGTACAAAAATAATTTCTAAAATGCTAGCCAAAGCACTGTCATCACGGCCAACACTTTTATAAAAGTCCACAGCATATTTCACAAGGATGGCGGGCATAGTTAAAGTTACGGAAAATAATGCTTCATTTGAGGCAGAACTTCAAAATGCTGGCTCTAAACTTGTCGTAGTTGATTTTCATGCAACTTGGTGTGGACCTTGTCAGAGGATTGCTCCAGTTATTAAAAGTTTGGCATCTCAATATCTGAATGTTGTGTTTTTGAAAGTAGATGTTGACAAAGATAGTGTAACATCTTCTAAATACAATATTACGGCAATGCCAACATTTGTCTTCATCAGATCAAAAGTTAAGATTGACCAAATTGAAGGAGCTGATCATGTGGCATTACAACAGAAAGTTAAACAACACAGCAGTGTTTCTGCAGGTGACGAGGGAAGTTCCTCCAGCAATGAAGCTTTTGATGTAAAAGGTTATACCGATTTAAAGTTTTGTATCATGTCATCAGGATGTAATTGTTTAAATGAGAATGATGATCATACTCATGCCAATGTATTTGATGATAACGAAACATATCTTGAGAGTGATTGTGATGAACAGTTGATTTTAACAATTTCCTTCTCACAAGCTGTCAAAATTCATTCACTGAAAATCAATTCCCCTGATGATGGCCATGGTCCTAGGAATATAAAGTTGTTTGTGAATCAACCAAGCTCAATGGATTTTGATCAAGCTGAAGGAATGGAAGGAGTTCAGAAAATTGAACTAACAAAAGAAGATATCACTGGGGAAAAAGTTATTCCTTTGCGATTTGTTAAGTTCCAAAATGTATCTAATTTAGTTATTTTTATTGCTGATAACCAAGGAGATGAAGAAACAACGGTTTTGAAGTATTTGAGATTAATCGGTATTCCCTTGAATGCAACTAACATGAGTGATTTCAAACGGGTTGCTGGTAAAGCTGGGGAAAGCCACTAGGAAAGCTATGACACATATCAGTTAATTTAATGCTAAGGAAATTGTAAACCACCTTTAACCAGAATATATACTTGCAAAGGGTAAAGTTTGCCTTTGATAGGCATTTGTCACTTGAAATACTTTAACTCTGATGGGGATAGCATTGCAAAAAGTCTCTGCGATCTTTTGCCATTTTAAACTCAAATTTTTGAACATCTTTTACTTTAGATTTGATATTTATTCTAAAAAAATTCATATTTTAGATGTATTAGATCAGTTTTGTTTGAGAAATGCCTGTTTTTATGTTAACATAGACTAGGCATAACCATGGTTAAAGTTACCTATATGATTAATTAGTTTATATGAAAAGAATTTGTTAAATTTTCATGTTCAATAATATGTAAAAAATATTTTCGAATAACACTCATAATATTCTTAGTGTGCACTAAATGTTGTTTTAACTTCATGTTAAGTTACCTTGAAGATATATAAAATATTTTCGTGGGAATCAAATTTTGCAAGAAAAAATTTCGCGAATGAGTAAAAATTTTGTAATACTTTTACAGTTCGGGAAAGTTGTTTTCGCGAATTGCAACTTTACCAGCTGAAGAATTTCACGATTTTGGAAAAGTATCGCGAGATAATCGCGAGATTGCAAAATTTTATTTCACGAACTTCTATTCCTTTAAGGTATACATATTTTGAACACATGATCTACTTTTACACGGAACTTAGCCAAGTTAGGAGCCTTGACTGTCATTCGCGACGTTTTATGAGCTCTACTTTGACTTCTTTGAGGTGAAAGTGAAATTACAAACTTTTTCACGACGTAAGCTACATGAGTACTTCATAGCCTTTGCTGGACTTATTTTGAAAGAAGACGCTTTTTATTTCCTTTGGATGGGTCTGGCACAGGCATTTCGTACTATGTTACTATTTTTAAACGCTTCAGAGATGACTGAAAGTAAAATTTGAATCAGACATCTTTACATTAGAAAGAGCTAGAAAGATCAAATATGCTATCTTTTGATATAAAAATCGTATTCATTGCATCTGTTTTCTTAAAAACAAGTTGACAAAAAGTTTGCAAAAACTGTGATTTGAGATCTTAACGGGAAAATTTTTATAACGGGGATTATACACATCCCAGGACAAGCTTGTTTCGCCGTATCACGGCTCATTAGCTTGGCTAGTGCGGGGTTTGAACCAGGAACCTTGCGATTCTGGTTGATGACTTAACCCATTACACCACCGGGCTACAGTTGATCATCTACATGTCACTAGAGTGATGTTCTAATGAACAGAGCTATGCGAAGTGCTAAGTAGTGAACGTATAACGGCAATTAAAACTTTATTGTCTGCTAAAACAATATATTTCTTTGTTTCGAAAGATAATTATATCTCACATCATAAAATAAATGTTGTTCCCTTCATTAATCTGGTATTATAAGCAAAGGAAGATAATATGGAATATTTGACTTTACAAACAATTTTACCATCACTGTTTCCGCGTTCATTTAACCCAAAGAATATAAAAAAAATTCCTAGTAAACGACTGTTGAACAAAATAGTAAGAACAAACATCTTGATATTACATGTCGGAATTCATTGTCTCTAGACAGAATTATTCTCAAAATGAGGCCGGGAATGCCTATTTTTCCCATATTAGAGAAAGATGTATTCAAAATTTTGTGGCACCGTTTCGCGATTGAAAGCTAAATTTTCCGCAAGAGTTTTTCTGCAAATAGTTTCGTATGCCAAAGTAAAGTAACCTACTTAATATGCATAGCGAAAGGATATAAACAAAAAAATTTAATTTTAGTCTACTTTATTGTCAAAAACTTCCACTAAACCAATTCAATTATCTTAAGGGCATCAATTTTCGCAAGAACTAATTTTCGCGAATTTTAGGCTTTCTATTGTGCTTGAAAAATAGTCTTTTGTTATAGAACAATAGAACTCGCGAAATTCGGGAAAATTAATACCCTTAAGGTAGTGATTGAATTACAGTACTTTTTCCCTTATAGTCGTTGATATTTTGTATGCCATAATGACTCTTCAGTGAAATAAATGCAGTTGTTGTTGGAATAGAAATTGACTTCAAAGGAATTTTTCCTGGAAAATCCGCAAAACTTTTCTGATGTTTCTGATAATAAAAGGACATATGAAGCGCCATGTTGATGCTTTCTCTTGTAAATTTTACGGAAGAATAAGACAAAAAGCGTTAAATAAAAACATTTATCTTTCCTGCTTTACAATAAGTAAATGTATTTACAGTTTTGATGGAAATAACTAAGGAAATTAGAGAAACTATAGAATCGTGCACGAAGATTGCAAAATAATAATATGTGATAACAACACTAAGATTTGTTGTCGAATCAACCGACAAAAAAATGTCCTGTAAGCAAGGATTTTTAGCAAAAATAAAAAAATCTCCTGCGTAAAAGTCAGCTAACGATTTCGTTTAAACGTGTTTTAACGTCAACTTAAGGACATTGTTAAATGCAAACAAATAGTATTGCGACATACCAGTGAGTAATTGAAAATTTTAGGGGAAAAAATAGACTTTGTGACATAAAATATTACGACTTTGCATTATACATTCCCTGAGTTTTTACTAAAATCGCACATATTTGGCTGTGGACGGCCCCTGAATTTTGCGACTGGTAATATTGCAACTACTAATGTCACAATCATTTATGTTTGCGATTAATAATGTGTTTATGGTATCGCGACTCTAAACAGCGTCGTTTTGATTAAAGTAACATTTTTAGCATCTATAGCCAAGGAACTAAAAACCCGGGTGAAGCTAAATTACAACAGACAACACCTGCTGCAAAGTTGGTTAACAAGCTTTTTTTCAGTAAGGGCTGATATAATAAAAGCTCGTTTAGGCTTGACCATTACTAGAAGATGATAATAAACTTAGAGATAACAAGATCACCACCAGCACGAGCTTCGTGATTTTTATAATTTGTCCATAGAATCAAGATAACCTTAAACATTTCTTCATAACTAATAACTCACAAGATTTTATGATTTTGTGTCTCTTACAGAGACTTTAGGAATGTTTAACCTATTGCGGGCGGCATTTTCTCGTGCATGCCCAAGACACCGGGATCTAAGCAATGATCAATATGAACCCTTCGTTATATGTTATATACATGTGCTAAACTTTAAAATTGCCTAGAGTTTTAACCATAAACCCTTGGTAAATTAGATTGTGCAACAACTACGCTCTCATTGCACATTTAGCTAATATTTGAAATAATAAAAATGTCAATAAATTTATTTCTTTACAATTTTGAACTACGTTATATATATACTTATATACAAGCTGTAAATATACAGTGAACAAATTCAGGTTGTCTCAAGAAATATAGATAGATAAAATTAGATATACTATGATATAGAAAAAATACTTTCTATGATAGTTTAAGTAGCCTTCAGAGATTAATGTTTCATATAGATTTGCAGGGATCATTTTTCTTGTCAAAAATATGCTGGTATCAGACAATACGACACGAGCAAATATATTGATGGACTAGTTTAGGACCCAACCAAGATTAAAAACCTCTCAAAAATACTATTTTCTCTTATTCAACAATAATAAAGTTTTAAAAATGCAATCCAAAATATAGATAAACATTAGATTAGCAAATAAGTGAAGAGGCTATAATCCTCTAGCCTTCGCTCCCCCATTTTTGTAGAGTGGATTAGCACTGTTTTGAGAGTTTTAATCGATTATGACCAAACTACAGTGAAAAAATAAATTTGAAAAACTGATATTTTACAGAAAAACATTTTTCAATTTTCTTGCGGGACTAAGCTTTTGCTAATTCGGCGAAAATATCAGGTTTTTCTGCAAAAGTTTTCTTCCTCTGCAATACAAGTGAGTTTTAAGAAGATCCAAGGAACGAAAGATTCTTTTAAAGCAGATTGGCTTCTTCTCGAAAATGATAGTTCTGTAGTCAATAAGACTAAAACATTAGATTGTTTTCATCAAGTGACAACCTCGTTCCCAGGAAAAATGTCTTGAGGACGAGTGATCACGAGAGAGTATTTTAGGCGCATTGTTGTCTACGTAAGGCTTAGCCCGTAAATTTTACAAGATCTTAGAGAAATTTTATGTCTACATTGAACATTTCAAAAATTTCAATATTCATATTACCTACATTTATCTATAAAACAAGACCAAAATCTTCTTCTAGGTCTACTCATCATTCATTTATCGCTTGCACGGAATCAGCAAATCTTGGCATATTTCTTGCTAAAGATCGGGGGCAATCCTTTGTGGGCGCAATGAAAATGATAATCCCTCTCGTTTGACAATTTTTTTGTAAACTATATAGAGCCAGCTCCCGGTTTTTCACTTTTTGATTTTACTCTGATACGCCTCTCCTGATTGAAAAGCAGCCGCTTTATTAGCGACGCCGCCCTGTGTGCTTTTTTCTTCTTTTGCTGATAATTTTGGCGATGTGTTCAGCTTGGGTGATGTCGAAGATTTAGATGGTGGATTGTAGCCATTGATTTTGATTTGTTTGCCTGGTCGCAAAATAATTTTTCGAGATTTTTTGTCTTCGGTTCCGTTGATGGTAATCGTGGTGACATCTTCGGAATTATTGTTACTTTCGTCCTTTCGTTCATCTTGTCTCTTCTTACGCTCTTCATCTCGTATCTTTTTTCGCTCTTCTTCGTTGAGTTTCTTATTCTCTTTTTCTTTCTTTTTCTCGGATTTTTCTTCTTCTTTTCGTTTTCTCTCGGCTTCTAGTTGTCGTTTTTTCTCGGCTTTTTCAAGTTCTTTTCGTTTCCTTTCCTCTTCTTCCTTGCGTTTTTTCTCAGCTTTTTCATCTTTTTTCTTTTTAGTACTGTCTCTTCTTTTCAACTTTTTATCGTCCTTTTTGTCATCGCTTTTATTTTTCTCAGTAGCTTCTGCTTCGTCTTTTTGTTTAGGTTCAACCTCCTCGGCTTCTTTGCGCTTCTTTTCGGCTTCTTCAGCCTCTTTTCGTTTCTTTTCTGCCTCTTCGGCTTCTTTTCGTTTTATTTCAGCTTCTTCAGCTTCTTTTCGCTTCTTTTCGGCAGCTTCAACCTCTTTTCGTTTCTTTTCAGCAGCTGCGGCTTCTTCAGCCTCTTCACGTTTCTTTTCGGCAGCTGCGGCTTCTTCAGCCTCTTTACGTTTCTTTTCGGCAGCTTCAGCCTCTTTACATTTCTTTTCGACAGCTTCAGCCTCTTTTCGTTTCTTTTCGGCAGCTGCGGCTTCTTCAGCCTCTTTTCGTTTCTTTTCGGCAGCTGCGACTTCTTCAGCCTCTTTTCGTCTCTTTTCGACTTCTTCGGCTTCTTTTCGTTTCTTTTCAGCAGCTTCGGCTTCTTTTTGTTTCTTTTCAGCTTCTTCGGCCTCTTTTCGTTTCTTTTTGACTTCTTCGGCCTCTTTTCGTTTCTTTTCGGCAGCTTCCACGTCTTTTTGTTTCTTTTCGGCTGCTTCTTCTTCTTTCCGTTTTTTCTCAGCTTCTTCATCTGCTTTTCGTTTTACTTCTGCCACTTTCTTTTTTTGTTCTTCGTCTTCTTTTGCTTGCTGAGCTTTTACACTAGCTATGAAGTTTCCTTTGCCTGCACCATGAGCACCAGAGCCTTTGTTTCCAAACAAAGATAAACCACCGGCTAAACGACTGACAGCTTTGATTGTATTCATTGTGCGCTAGAAAAGCATGAAAAATATGAAAGTAAAATACCAAAAAGAGAATCTCAAAGTTAGAAACCTAGTGCAATTTCATCCTTGCACCACAATTGATAATTTCTAACTTCGGAAACTTCCACGAAAAAATTGCTAAAAGTGGTCTATGTTTTGGGAAAGATTAACTTGCAAAGGGAGCAGACACAATTTAAATACAGCCAAAATTTACCTTAGACGCGGGCAAAAAAGCACAGAAACAAATATGTCCTAATATCAAGATTTTCCTTGGTTTTCATAGAACCTCCTTTCTCCAAACCAGCCTTTGCAGCTAGAACTACCCACTGAATCCCATCATAAGATCTTGAATGAACGAAGCAAGTTATGTGAAATATGCTTGGATGATAATTTCAGATTCTAACTTACTTGCCAACGTCGACGAGCTATGAATTTCTTCAAATTGGAAGTGTTCAATTTCTTATCACTACCTTCGTTCTAAAGAAAAATACAAGATAACTTACTAACGTGGTGGGTCTAAGTTTGAAAATATCAACAGATTTTAAGTTTACTACATTCAAAATTGCAAGCATGAACTAAGATTTTGAATGTTCTTGTTACAAAATTCTTAAATTCGTATATCTAGAATCCTCGTTAATTCTCTTTCATGCTGGTACTACGATCGGCGCTTGTTACACCGTCTTTGCATGAACCAAAGCGTGTATTTTACATAATTAGCAATTGGATTATTCAAATCATCAAAAAATTGTTTTGTCATCATATAAATCACATTAGTTAAGCTATCAGAGTAGCTACTAAACAATCAGCCACCATATTCGGATAGATGGACGTCAATAGCGTATAAAAGATGCCTGCAGATATTTATAGGAAGCCAAGGACCTTATTTTTGAAATAGAATTGAAGAGACTACCTTGGCGAATTTAACCCCTGGCTTCGATTTAATTCCAATGCAAAATGTATAAACAAAGGGTCGCAAAACTACAGGTAAGCGAAAGTCATTAGATAGTCGTTTTCTATTACCCGATGACAATAGATAATGATACTTTAATGACTTTTCAGTCTCCTTCCGTAGTTTTGCAACTCTTCTAGATCTGTGTCTGTTAAGGCACTGCAGGCATTGGTCAAATTACCAGAATCTCATTACAAAATACTGTCTAGATAATTGAAATTACATATGAACAATTTTCTTCTAAACCTACCCTTAACCAAGTATGTTCAAGGCAATCGCTGACTGTCAATCTTTTTCTAAAAATGAAAACATGGATGAGTTAGTTAGTGCTGTGTGTGCTGACCTCTTGTATTTTCAAAGTCATTGAGGATTTATTGTAACTACCTTAAGAGGATAAATTTTGCGAGAATTAAATTTCGCGCTTTCTTGAATTTTAGGCAAATTCGCGAAATGCTTCATTTTCCTGAATAATAATTTGCGAAATTTGATTCTCGCGATTTTTTTAGTTTCTATGATTCTTAAATTAAATTCTTGCAAAATCTTTAGAATGGTAAATTTCGATTCGCTAAATCGCTAAATTTTATTCTCGTGAAGTTTTTTTACCTTAAGGTTAGACAAGACCGTATAGTGAAAACGTTTTTCAGAGAGAACTGTGCCTCCTACGACAGATAGTGAAATAAAAAGCTTAGGGAACGAAAAGGTAGCATTATTACGCGCAAATATTTAACTTTTGAAGGATGCACATTCAGACATCTTCACGTGAATGATAGGATGTAAAATAGTTCTAAGCACGATAAAGTTTCGTGAACAAAACTATTTACCGCGGAACAAATTCGAAATATTAAAGAAATTTGACCATTTTTTTCTGATATATTTTCATCCCACACGACACAAACATCTTTCAACACTCACAAACATTTACACTTACTTTGGATCGAGAATCAACAAATCTTCTATGAAAAGTTTGACTTCATCCGACATATTTTCAAAGATTTCATCATCATCTTCAAAGTCATATTCCCCTGATGCCACATTTTTCAATGTCTCGCTGTCATCATCTCCCATAAATGGGGACAGACCACTCAACAGAACATATGTAATGACACCAATGGACCACATGTCAGAAGCAAGAGTGATGGGATTGAAGGTAATGACCTCGGGAGCTGAAAATCAAATCAAGATATGCTTAAGAAAACTTCAAACTGAACCTAGACAGGGACTGCTGAAAGTGAAATAGTATTTTCTGAGGGACGAATAAGTCTTAAAAGATTTACCCTACGTGGGACTTTTCAAAAAAACCCTGCATGGAACTTTTTTTTGCGGATTTTGCGATCCCGCGTGAGACTAGTGGATGAGGTGAAAAATATATCTGACCAGCAACACGTCCCCGTATCCGATTTTGGTTATCTTCCGACCTTCGGGCTAATTTCCTTTATTTCTACAGTTATAAAGAGCCAAATTTTATTGAAAATAATCCTGTAATTACCGTAAATGGACTAAATACTTTTATAATGCAAATTTAAAATACGGTAATAACCTAAAAAGCTAAAAATCGACAATCATATTTTTATTGCAGTTACTGTTAAACTATTTCACGTTTTTATTGTTTTTACGGAGAGACTATAAAAATCTTTCTATCCGTTCTGTTAAATATTTCTAAATATTTCTATGTGTCTATACAAACGTCACGCAAGCATAGGAGTATCTTAGTAAAAACAGATGAAGGAAAAACTTACCAACAAATTCTGGAGTTCCACACATGGCAGTTTCCTCTTTACCATCTTTTAACACTCTAGTCATTCCAAAGTCAATCAATTTGATTTCCTCATAGCCTGCTTTTCCACCACCAAGACATAAGATATTCTCAGGCTAAAATAAAAACGCATGTAGCTAAAGCTAAAAATGCCCTAACTGCTTGAGTTTGCCACAACAAACGCTCTATTGATAAAAACGTTTTCCTATAATCAGACATGATTCCGGCTGCTCTGAAAATAGGCGGAAACTCAAAATGCTGTACATTACCCGGTACTAGAGTCTTCATCTATTATCAGTGAAGATTTTGTGAGATTTAAGTTTCCTAGATGGCTTAAAAGACCATGTCACATTGAGCAACTAATGTAAACTGAAGTTAGATAGATATTGCAAATATATGATGGAGCATGCATGTTTATACCCTGTACCAAATTTTTCTCACCGAGAGGTAAGGTACGACAAATTTAGTCTTGCCTGACATTTTGGAAGATTGGAAAGTCTCAGAAAGCTTCTGTGAAACGGTAATTATTTTGATATTCTATATTTTGTAAGATTTTTAAGTCAGCTATCAGCTTTTGATTGAAATTTCAAATATATTTTTTTGAAGAGATTACTTATGGAATTTGAAGCACTAACTAAGATACAAGGAGACATTTGTTAACTGAAACTGCTATTTCTGAAAAAAATATTAATCAGTTTCCTTTTTCATAGGAAATATATGAGGTTAATAGATGTCGACCATGGATGGATGTTTATCTCTTGCCTCAAATTGGGTACAATGTGATATTAAGCTCACTGATTATCAATGACACCAAACTTTTGACGAGATTGCAATAACCCATTCCCTTGTTATGTGTTGACGCAGATTAGATTACCAAAGAATTAGAAAAATAAGAAGATTCCGAAAATCCAAAATCTATATCGATTGTTAATTAATTAAATGTTCAATAGACACTCAAGTTAAGCATAAATTTGTATGTATAGTTATTTTATGCGCGCGTGTCATTGATACTCCATGGTAAACAAAATAAACAGAGGGGGTCTGTACCCTAATTCTCCTTTTCCTTATTCACACCATGAGCTCTTTTGAAGATGAATGCTACTATAACATCACCTTATCCCTTCTCAATTATTAATTAGACTATGATCCCAATATCCTAATCCTACTGTCATTTATTCATTAATCTACATATATTAATATCAACTGACGGCTTAACGCTTCGTTCTTGATATCCAAAGTTCTTGAATGTTTGTTAATTTACAGGGGATTATGGAAGAAAAATGTATACATTTTTCATTAAACATTCACCAAATCCGTAGATAATAGTCAAGTAGTAATTAAAGGGATTTTCTAAATCCACTAATAGCCTTTGAGTTTATTGCAGTTTTTCATTTAAAAAAGGCAAGATGTTTGATTTACTCATAAATACGTGACAAGGCATCTTAAGCGTTTGCATATGAACTGAAGACAGTTTATATAACACCAAACCTAAGCTAGCTATGACAAAGTCTTGCAAGTGAATAGAAATTCAATGGAATCTAAAATTAAATCCCCCGAAAATAATCACTATTTCTGTAGACTCCCTCGGGTTTTCAAGCATACCCGGGCTATCTCTGTATCATCAATATTCGGTCCTTACCCGGACAAATTACAAAATAATGCTAATTCAGCAATGTATTTCATTAAAGCAAGACATTTTTTACGAATGTATCCAGAACTTTAGACCAATTTTGCTAAATTTTGGCGTGAAATCCGAGCAAAAACGGTTGCTGTTTTGTTATAATATCTTGAGCCGGTTAAAGGAACTTTTAGTTTAAGGAGGACGTGTGGTGGCACTCATGTACGCAAGCGAACGGTACCCAAAAGGTTCCCTCTGTTAAAGTCCCGTTCCTGCGCAACAATCCTATGTTGCCCGCGTGCTGACAGATTTTTTCTTAAACGGACTATGAGATAGTCTTTACTAATACCATTACACAAGGCAATTTTGTTCTGAATTTGTTGTTTTGTAGTCAAATCAAATTTCATTAATACTTTTAAAATCAATATGAAAACTGTTTTTTATGACAAGTTATCAATCCTTTAAGTAGCAACTCAATTTTGGGATTTCAGAGCAATTGAATTTCTATAACATTTGACATTTTCTATCTAAGATCAAGCCTTTTTACCATTATCGATATATCGGATTTTAGAATATGCATGTGATTCTATTTTACAATATCATTTTTTAGGTTTTTTACATGAGTATGTGTGAAAGCAGCATTGGGTAAGGCTCAAAACTGTCATACAAATACTCAGGAAAATGTCAAAAAAGTCCATGATGTATCGAGAGTAGGTCTAGCAAGCCTAGAGGAAAGATGAAAAGTCAATAGCTGTCATTTCTTTTTATATCATAAAGCAAAACGGTTTTAGCCTTATTGTCATCTCAGAGACGTTTTCCTTTCCTGTAAGTGCGACCTACCCATGAATTTGCCGCTGGAATGATTGGATTTGCTTATAATCTAGTTGTCTATGAAATATCACATACCTTTAAATCCAAGTGTACCATATGTTTTCGATGCATATGTTGGACGCCAAATAATACTTGCTTCATGTACCGAATAACTTGCTTCTCTGTCAAATTGTCCTCTTCGACAACCTTTTCAAACAATTCTCCACCTGTCACTAGCTCCATGATAACAATCATATCTTGTTTTGTTTCAAACGCGTCATATAGTTGAATCAAACGTTTGTGGTGCAAATAGTTCATCATCTCAATCTCACGCAATACTTCTTTCTTCGAAGCGGCAGATTTGCGGACAAACTTGGCTGCAAAAATCTTGCCATCTGATTTACGTTTGGCTTTGAATACGATACCAAACTTACCCCTAAAAGTGACAATAAATGATTTGTTCATTTTACAAACTTGTTGATCCGGAACTGAGCTTAAAACTTGAAGACATGAATTTAGCAGCGCCTTTGGGAACCATTTTTGGTATCTAAAATGTGTCTTACTGTAAATTCTATAAACCTTTTTATAGATACATCGAGGAAATTAGTACCATCAACAATTCCGAAAATGAAATTGAGAGATGGTTCTGAGCGTATATTCAAAACTAATGGTCGATAAAGCTTTTAAATGAAATATGAAGATATGGAAATTTATGAAATAGATGAAATACTAATTCTTAGTTGGTCAGACAAATTGATACATTTACTTACTTTCCAAGCTCATCAAGATTTTTGTAAACAGAAGTATACGAATCATCTGTTTTGACAACAACAGGTTCTCTTGGAATAAGTTCCAATAAATCACCTTCTTCCAACTCAGCTACACCTGATGGATAAAAAGGAAGGAAAAACATTTATTTCCCCATGCTGAGAGAATATTCTGGGAATCCGCAAGACTGTAATAGGGGGGGGGGGGGGGGGGGCGGCAACAC
>JAUBWS010096953.1:0-11072 GCA_032270445.1 Darlingtonia californica | reverse complement strand
TAATTTTTGTGGAGTTTCACGGCAAACATGATCTTGAACAGTACATTTTCTATTTTCATTATTTTTATTTTTATTAATTTTTGTGGAGTTTCACGGCAAACATGATCTTGAACAGTACATTTTCTATTTTCATTATTTTTATTTTTATTAATTTTTGTGGAGTTTCACGGCAAACATGATCTTGAACAGTACATTTTCTATTTTCATTATTCTTACTATTCTTACCTTTTGTGGAGTTTCATGGTAGACTCGATCTTGAAATCTCTGTAACGTTGTTAACAATTGATATGTCAGATTATTAATGTCTTTGGTCAACATGTGATCACAATACCTAACAAAAAGGAAATGAGCAAATTCATTGGGTACCTTTACAATCCTTTAAATGTGAACGGCGTTAGCATTATTGCAGGTTGGCAAAGTTTACAGAACTTGATAGATCTTTATACTTGATGGTCTTCACACAAAAAATAATGCATTCTTTTGACTGTTACAAGTGACAAAATCAAACATGCTGAGTAGTCAATTGTTTATCATTATGCATGACAACACTTTTGTCAAAGTTGGTATGGAAAGATGTTTGTCAAGCTAGCTTGGTTCTATGACGCAAATTGCTTGAAATGGCTCTTTTAACGGATGTTAACCCTAAGTTCAAGTGATTTCATTAAGATTTGCACGGAGAAAGGATTTCATTTCATCAGAATAAAAACAGTTCTGTCAAAGTTTACTTTAATCCATAAATATCCAGGCACTTTTCAAAAATTACCGTTAACGTATATATACTGCATATTGTTTCCGTCATAGTGGATCCACCTGAAAAACTTCTGACAAGAACGTCAGTGTCATAGTGGATTCACCTGAAAAACTTCCGACAAGGATGTCAGTCCTAGTCAGTCTGTTAATCAATGTAAAAGACAGACTCATGGTATTGTGTTAAGGCCCTGTTAGACGATGAATTAGTTGCAAAACTATTCAAAAAGTTAATTAAAATAGAATAGTTTACGAAATAGTTTAGCGTGTATTGTTTCGTAAACTATTCAAAAATTATTAAAAGAAGCAAAAAAATAGTTTAATTTAGCTTCGAATAAAATCAAATCGTTTTTATTTTATTCCGAATAATTTAGCAAAGTTCAAAGGATGCCAACATTTAAAGAGACATTTTTATCGAACACGTGCGATGAATGAATGAACCTACCCATAATTATCGAAATAATGAACTAATTAGTTCATCAGTGTTTTGAACATAAACTAAATTATTAGAGTAATTTTCTGTTTGTAATTCAGGAATAGTTTAGCGAACAGTTTACCGTCTAACAGGGCCTTTATGGAGTATATATCGCAATGAACGTGAGGGAAACCTTCATGAGTCTTTTGTGATAAATTCGACTTACTCTCTGAATTTTCTTGAATGCAGGTCCTTCCATAGTTCTTCAGGCAATTTACTGAGTGGTTCACATGGACGAATAATTTTCCCTTTATCGAAGACTAAAACAGAAATACATGTAATGTTCAAGTATAAACTTCTTAAGTAAAAAGTTAACTCTAAAAAGCGACTTTCCTAATTTAATCTAGATTTATTGAATTTACTTTTCACCACCTTCCTGTGCTCTGTTTCCTGGAGACATTCTTTAAAAAAGTAGCATCCTACCTATATCTTTGTTGTCCTTTTCTTCTTGTTTTTCCTCACTGATCTCTTCTGAAGGCCTTCAATGAAAATATTAAAAGTATTGAACAACAGAACCATTACAGGCCATTGGAAAAACCCTATGTGCTGGGGTGTTTTTCTTTTTAAACGGCACGCAACATGATTTTGTCCACTGGGTGAACTCCTTTTCCTTGAAGAAGAGTCTTGTAAAAGTATAGGGGATATTACACAGATGTGTGTCAAACTTTTAATGACTGGTACCCACACGTAGGTACCAAGCACTGGCTTGAGCAAAATCTTCAAACTGGGTTTCAGAGTTTGTGGAATGGCCCATGATCAAACTTCTCGTAAAATTTAAGGTAACTAACGAACTTTTTATCATCTTTCAGTTCCGTTGGTTTTTCTTCTTCTTCTATGGGTTTCTTAACAAGTGTGACATCTTCAACATTTTCGGTTACCGTTGGCTTGTCAATTGACGTAGCATTTTGTAACAGTTTACGTTTCCGTTCACGTTCGGCTTGAATGATCTATAACAATATAACATACATTATTACCCGAGTAAGAGGGCAATACAGAAAATTTGACGTTTCTCGCATTCTGATTGGTTGGAAATGACGTCACAGCGGGCATTACAGAGCGGTAAACGCCCGGGAAGCCGGTAATCGCCCGGGAAGCATTGCAATGTCTTCATTTTCTTCTTATTTATTGACGTCGTATTATGAAAAAACAAGTTTTGAGATATTTCAAAACATAAATACGATCCAAAAAACAACGTGTATGGTCTCTACGTAAAATTACAATGCAAACAAAAACTCAGCAATATACATTATGAATCGTCGGGGAATTTCCTTTATTCAATATTTGTATAATCAATACTATTAGTCGCAAGTAAAGCCAATTCTCGTTTCAAGTGCGTGTATAAAATTACTCCTTACCTTTTTCAATAGAGTTGGTTTTTTTCGTTTCGGTGTTTCTCTTTCTTTGCCGCGTTTAATTATGGGAGTAGCACCATCCATGATTATAGTATTAGCATTCTAAAAAACAAAAATGAGTAGTACATTTATGTTGTAAAATTTAAACGAGAGTTTGGCGTTACTTGATAAAGTGACCAAATAAACTTTTTAAATAGGTCGAATTATAGAGTTATATATTGTGACCACCGGAGTAATTTAGTATCAAAAATTGAAAAAAGGGCTGTCTTAGATGATTCTCGAAGACGAAAAAGTTCACAACAACATATCAAAACTTAACATGCCTTGTCGTTTTTGATAACCTCCGTGAGACCAACTCATTCACGGGAATCTTTCGACCGAAAAATCAAGTTCAAAGTGTCGACGACAGCAGAATGTTAACAGAGTTGACAGTTCTTCTTATATATGTATCTCAGCATCCAAAAATCCAAATTTTACTAATGACTTTATTTTACATATCTACTTCTTGAACACTCTAAATAATGGAACATTTCAACTCCCTAAATTAATAGTTTTAAAAATTAATTTCCAAAGTGGGGAGGGACCATTGATAACTGTTTGACACCTTAAAAGACCCAAATAACGGTCATTTCTGTGGTCGCATTATTACGATATTTTTTCTGTGGCATCAGCATGCAATAGAGAACATTTTGGGCAAAGTATCAGAGTAATAGTCCAGGACCTCTCAATATGTTTTTCATGTCATTCTTCTCAGAATTTGACCAATTTACTTTACGCCTATATGACCTTAAATGTATAGAATCAAAAGTCACTCTAATTTTCTGCCATTACATTTGTGAGCCCTGTAATTATCTACTTTAATTGGTCCTACTGAAAGCCTTAAAAAAAATATCAATTCTATCCATCTTACGTCATAAATTAATTTAATTAAATTGGTTAAAATTCTGAGGAAAACCACTTATATTTTGAGAGCTCTATAACAAAATCCTCCTCCTAGAAAAAAACAAAACAAACAGGGTCGTGTCTTCATGGAAACAACCCATGGTACCATACCATGCAGTATTAAACAGTGACTGAAAAATTTCACTACCGAAATCCTTGCAAGGGAGTCAAACTAGGCACTCTGGTTTGCGCGTTGAGTGACATAATTATGATTTAGCTTACTTTATTTCTAGATGCTTTTTTACTTTTCTTTGCAAGACCTGACACAACTGAAACAACACCAGTCGATATTGTCACATTTCTCTGCTTCTTTTTTCCTTGTTTTGTTTTCAGTTTGGGCTAAAGAAGAAAAAAAACTCAACATTTTTTCATCTGTGATGCTTTCATGCACACGTGACTTTGAATTCAAACTTCAAATGATAAGGAAAACATAGAAATTCTGATTAAGGACCACCTCACTTTAAATAACATGTTGTGTTTTACTATTTGATTTTTTTCCCTTAGTAGTGATTTTAAAGACACAGAAGTGAAAGATATGTCAACAACACTTAGTTTTAAGATTCATACTGATGAAATTTCATGTTAAAATCATCAAAAGGTGGTACTTTAGGTGGAAACTAGATTAAGACTATCCATAAAGTTTTTTTTGGTTTGCCGTCACCCGACTGACCCTAAGTGAAACCATCCGACTCAAAACAAATTTATTGGATCAATATATCTAAAAACACGCAATTCTATAAATACATTTCGACCGCATATTACGGCTCACTGAAGCAAACTATGGGATATCCAACCTGGAAGGCGAAACAAAATTGTTTTTTTTTCTTTCTGATTGACCAACCCTACCTCAGAAGCTATGGTCGGGTGACAGCAAATCAACAATTTTCTAAGGGATGGCCTAATGAGAATCAATAACATTCTTACAGCTGCTTTTAATTTTTCCATCATCTCGCTAAGATCTAAAGATATTCCTTTATCTTTTTTTGATGATTTTTCTTCTACTACGATTCCTTTCTCACCAAATTTTTGTATACTTTCTTCAATTCGTTTCTGCTTCTTGAATTTCCTTTTCTCCTTTTTCTTTGATTTCTTCATCAGTCGAATTTCTTCAGAGGTAAACACAGGCTTTTCCTTTGGTTTGACAACTTCTTCACTATTGCTTGGCTAAAATTTTAAATAGTATCAGCCTAGTGGATCTATATGACATATTTTCAGGTTCCACATTAATAATAACTCTTTAGAGCTGAATAAATGATCTGTCTATGTACGTTGTTGATAGTATGTAATTCTTAGAGATCAACCCTCAATGTACACCTTTTGAAATACTGAGAACTGAGAACTCACTCACAACTCTTGCATACAATCAAAAGGCTCTTCAATGAAAACAAATCCGGTGGAGCTTTTAAGAACATATATGATAATAATCAGGCTAGTTTTTCTATTGTAACACTTCAAAACAAACCTTTGTTTGCGGAGGCACCAACATGACCATAGGTGATTTTTTAACCATTGAACTATATGATATTGTGGAAGTTTGTGAAGATGTCACTGGTGTGACAGTATCTGGATTACCATCAAATGAAACACTTTTCGTAGGAATGGATTTATTGAGAGTTTCAGTGTTTTCTTTTTTGTCATCGGCTGTTGTTTCATCAGGAACAACTTTTTTGTATTTGTCATTAAAGAAATAATCATCGTTAATACTCTCCCTGGAAATTATCTTTTCTGTCAAGTCTGTTATATTTGAGCTTGGAGAGAACACTTTTTTACTTGTCCTTGTTAGTTTTCGTTTTTCTGTTGGTTTAGGTTGTGCATCAGCAGACGACTCTGTAGAATCGGTTAATGTACTGAATAATTCAATTGTAGCAGGGACATCCTTTTGATACCAATTATCCATATTTGGATCTTGTTTAAGGCCAGCACTTCTTTTTGCTTTGAGTACGAGAGACTTGCGCTTAATATCAAGCCTTGGTTTTGCACCACCAAAATCAAAATCGTATGGTCCTAGACTTCGACTCTCAGTTAAAACTTGATGGGTCAATCTTTTGTGATAAGTTTTAGGAGAAGTATTTGCAGTCTGTTCTAATGTCCCAAGTAAGCTGCTTGTCTTCTTCAGTTTGTTTAGTTTCACCCTCTTATCACGCTCAACATCATAACTCATCGTTCGTAAATCTCTGCTGTGACCGCTGTTGGGTGTTAAACTGGTTCTCTTGTCCACATCTTGAGGTAGGTTATTCGGTTTAGGTGATGCTTTGACAATGGAACTCCATGACTTCACATTTAGAGCTGAAAAAATGTTTAAAGTAAGGTTCAGCTACACTGCGATAAAAATTCGAAAAGGTTTCAAAAAAAGGTATTGACCTATAAGAACTTATTTACAATATGGACTACAAAGCGCCAGGTTTTTATAAGAAAAATCTTCATAAGAAAATTAGCCTCAATAATCTCGAAATCTTAAGAATTTGTAAGAAAATCCCAGGCCTCAAACTGTTAAATGATCCAATGTTTGGAGACCTTGAATGTCATAAAAGCCTTCCAAAATCATGAGAATTGAGCATATTTTACCATTTCATTTACAGTGGGTATTCAGACACATCATGACAATTCTAAAACACATTTTGTTTTGTTTTTGTAAAACAAACATAATACAGGGATAAAGGTTAGGAACAAAATTAAGAAAATCTCAGCCTATATTCGAGCGTTTTGCTAAGAAATTAGGGGCTTAAATTGAAGCTCGAGTCAAAAACCTATTTTTTGTGAAAAAAACATGTACGGAAAGCCTTGCAAGGGGTCTAAACCCCGTTTAGACGACCAGTGTCTTATTAACCACTCAGAAACAGCTCCATATTGAATTCTAATTAGGCTTACCTTCGTCTTTTGACAAATTCTGAAAAATAATAAAAAGTAAGATTTTGAAAATATAATCCCAAAATATTTTTGGGAGGCAAACATACATTGTTAAAATTTGAACATATATACCATGAATAGTGATTAGGCTCATAAATCTGATTGTTCCTTAATGGTTCTACATAATTATTGTATATCAAATAGATAGATAGATAGAGATAGAGACTTATATTTATTGTGAATAGCCTCACTAACCCAGACCTGTTGACTGTTTCCACATCGAAAGACATATAATCACATCAACATTGCAGACAGACGAGTGAATCAGCTGGGTAAAAATCTTCACTAAGTCAATCCAGCTTGACATTAGGATTACCGAAATACAGTCAGAATATCTATACGACAGGAGTGGTGATCCAAGCTGTTATGTCTTGCAAAGAAATAGGTCTGACTATACCACTGCACCACCACTCCCCCAAAATTACTAATTACAAAACAATACAATACATTACAATATATGTAATATGCACTTGGTTCCACCAAAATTTTTATACCATGAGATATCTAATTAACAATTGATTTGCCTCCTAAAACATTTTTAGAAATCTGATTGTGCAAAAACTGAGATGGAAGAGTGAATTTTAAAACTAGAGATAAAAATGAATTTATAAAGAACAAATAATAATAACCTTTGCTTGCAATCTCTTTCTCATACTAACAGAAACACCAGTGGAATATGTCTGTGAAAGTGGTTCTTTGTTTAGATTCTTTCGCAATTGATTCACATTGAAAGAATCTGATCTTCTTATATTCTCTTTCTGTATTTTACCATCTGTTGAGCTGCGAGTAAACCAACCTCTATCATGTCGTGCATTAAATTCTGTGTTTACGCTTTTAGAAGATTTTGTTTGTGCCCAGTTCAAATCATGACGAGGATTGAAATCTTTAGATTTAGATGTTTTAGATTGTGGATTATTGGATTTCTGAATATCAAGAGTTACTTTCTTTTGAAGCTTTTCTTGGGTTCCATTTTTGTTAGATTTTGCTTTTTCATTTTCTTTTGTGACTTCATTTGAAGAGTCTAATTTTGGTACAAATTCTGGTACATTTGCTGACAGTTCACTTTGCAAGGGCCTTTTCTCGATCTCATCTTTTTCTTTAATTTTCGGAACAAATTCTTTGGCATCTATTGATAGACTAGCCATTTTTAAGAATCATAATTCAAGATGACAAAGAAAACATTTTTTTTCTTCTCTAAACAGAAATAGTAATATTATTAAATTCAGGCGGATTATGCACTTAATACCAGAAAACATGTGCATACTTGAGAAATGAACAGTACACCACCACTATCCAGTATTTATAGTACCAAATAAAACCGAAGCTTAGTAATCTTCAGTAAGTAAGTCAGTTAGTAAGCTTCACGTAATCTGAGTAACTACAAATGGGCCAAAATCATTGTCAACAAAAACAAAAACATAGAACTGAATCCAAGAAGTGCAGTGTTTTATCACTATGTCTAATGTTTAATAAACTCAAAACCTTTAACTCCCAGAGAGTAGTTTTTTTCTCTTCAATTCCCTCTACAGAAAGTAAACCAACTCTGGTTTTGGGTCTACCAACACTGTTTCTGAACTAAATAAGTCGAAAGATTAGTGAGTACAAACAAAATACCTTGATTGTCATTATGGGCAACCCCTAGGGGGTTAACTTTCAAGAAGCATTTTAGGAAGGGGAGAGCTTGAAGAATTTGGGGGAGGGGGGTAAGTGGTAAAAGAGGGTAGTGAAATTTTCAAGGGATGGGGACTTTGGCTTTTTGGGGAGAACCTTTTTTCTACTAGATTTATTTTCTTTGCAAAATGTTTACAAATTTTAGCTTGTGTTTCTTTACTTGGATTCCAATACTCAATTGTTTTTATGAATTTCTTTTATTTCGATTCAGGAATGTTGTATTTTGTGATAATAGGGATGGATCTTTTTATTTGAAAAAGAGGGATCACCCAAAAAAAGGGTTTTATTAGAAATGTTTTATTAGAAATAGGGGGGTTTACAAAAAAGGGTCTTAAGCTGAAAGGGGAGAGTGCCATTTTAAGGGTGGGGGTGGGGGTTGGGGGTGGCTGAGACCCTGGTACCCACTATGGTTGTTTATAAAATACTCAATAGTGATTGGTGATAATCTGTATAATGTGAAGCAAAGAATCGATCTGAATTGTTTGAATAGTTCATACTGATTGGTTTAAAAAACCAAGATCCTGTCAAAAACAATGACAAATTTGAGTTTTTTGGAGGTGAATTTTAAGAGGTCAAAATATTCATTTATCACCATTGATTTTAATTCTAAAAGTTAAATGTAATAGAAAGTTAAGCATTTATCAACTTTCGCAAAGCAACGTGATTGGCTCTTTTTTTATTTTGATGAAAATTGTTTATCTTGATAGTAGCTACTGTGTAAATTCTGACTTTTTACTTACTTAGATTCAAAGAAGTTCCGGCAGACAAATTTGTCTTGGAACAAGAGTTTACTGGGTACCCATATACAGCTTTTTGAAACATATTGGTTGCTCCTTGATTCACCCCAAACTCCACTATAAACATGGTGGTGAGAAGACAGCGTGCAAGGCAAGAATGGATCAGAACTGAATACCAGGTAAAAGTGCATGACATGCTTATTACATGGACACAACATCCATATATAATCAATAATCAAAGATAATCAAAGTAAAGCATTTCTCAAAAAGATTGTCTGTAACTGCATTTGTGCATGTTATATATAGTTTCCATTTGAGGGAAAATGACAGTTTCATAGGTCTCACTCTAAATTTTTCATTTTTATGCCTGTCTCTATGCTATTTTTTCCAAAAAATTATGCCAATTTATGCCACGGAGTCTTCAAATTTATGCTATTTTTATGCTATCTCTTCAATACTTTATGCTAATTTTATGCTACTAAACTTTCTACATCGGTCACCAGCACATGATTTAAAAACCATACTTAAGGAAAGTGTAAAAACATCTCTATTTTCCCTTTTTGAACAAAATATATATATACAAATAACATAAGGATCTTTTTCTTTCTTGAAATGATGGATTTTTATGTTTTTTATGCTCAATAGCTCATTTTTATGCTAAAAATGAGTTTTTTATGCCAAAGAGTCATTTTTTATGATTTTTTATGATTTTATGCCGAGTGAGACCTATGCAGTTTATTTGAAAGGGAATTCAGAGCCAGATAATATTATACAAAAAAAACCTATCGTGAAATTGAAATTGAAGAAGAAAAATGAAGATGAAAAATATCAACTTCTTTTCTATTTAGGATATGAACTTTAAATTTGGCATACAGAACTGTATAGGGTATATAATAGTATATTACATTACATGTGTCCTGGAGGAGTCTTTTGCATCTATTTATCTATTTAACTAAATTAGCGTTATAAATTATAATCAATCCATGGAAAAATTTTAATATCTTTTGGATGGCTTAGTAATAAAAATATTTTGGAATACTTTGATAGTCTAATTGGCAAGAAACCCTAATTTTCTGTCGACTTTAGAGAAATCTTGGTTTGAATCCTTGTCAAGGTGTTATCATTAATCAAGACAGAAGGACAGACCAAAGCATAGAGCAAAGCTCTATGGTAATTAAAATTGGGAACAATATAAGAAAGTATTAGAGAAAGTTTATATTTTTTGCACATAACTGAGTTTCTCTATTATGGATTTTTTTGAAACTTTCCCAAAATACAGGCAATTATCACCATATGATCATATGTAAAAAACAAAGTAATAAAATGAATGAAAGATAAAGAACTCAATTAAGTGTATATTTCTCACTAACATTCTCTTACAGAAAGTGATTGTTTACCTACCGTTAAAAACGAACACAACGATGGAGTAAGCAAACATTTCTTTTGTTTTCTGAGACGTGAAAAGGGTGTATTGACACATATGGGGCGAGAATGACTTTCAAATGTCAGCAAAATAAAAATATTGTAAATAACAAAGCTGATTATATTTTATGGTGGTCTCACCCTGTATGTGTTTTATTTGGCCTTGATATTCAGTAAAATTGTCCCAATGGCATAATTTTCATTGAAAAGCTCTTAATACACTTGAAATTAAATACTTTTTTACTCATGAAAATAAATACATGTAAAATTGAGTACGCTTAATAATGTAAGAAGTTTGCAGCCACAAACATTATTATAAGGGAATGAAAATGAATTTATATGTGCAATTAACCCAAAAAAGTGAATTTAAAACATTTCACAAAAAGGGGATTTAATTTGGTGAATGGCCAAAATGGAATATTTGGCAAGGAATAATAAGGGAAGAAACTTTGGCTGGACGAAAATTTGGCAGAAGTTTGAAAAAATATTAATGTTTTGCTTGTGTTTACGTTTATAATGGCATTGTGAAATACTTAGTAAAAAAATTGAAATTGTCGAAGTATTTTTCTGTCATTCTACTTTTTCAGGAACAAACTGATTATCATTATCTGCCTAGCACTCAAGAGACAAAAACATTTTTTCTATTTACTTTTAAGAAAGAATGGATTTTCTTGATTTTCTTTTCATAATAACTATTAGCTGCACTGTAAGATTAACAAAAACGTTTAAGCTTACTAGCCTTTTTTTTGAAAATTTGCTACCTATCTCTGGTTTATATACTTTGTTGCTGCTCCTTACTGTTATGTAAATCGAAAAAAT
>JAUBWS010096920.1:0-11079 GCA_032270445.1 Darlingtonia californica | reverse complement strand
GATTATAGGCTGGGGGGGGGGGGGGGGGTAATTTTACGCCCATCCGTTTAACGTACATCAAAAAGCCCATCCGGAATAGGGTTAACATGGCATTAAATTACAGAACTGAGTTTATTTACAAAACTACAATTTGGTTATTCTGAAAGAAATTTTTTTTTCCTCACGATCTATGTTATTATTTCCAGGCTCTGCTGCTGTTGCTGTCTGCCATATTTCCTTGATGTTTTCAAAGATGTTATACACATTTGTCCAAAATGTAATACACAAATTGCCATCTACAACCGATTTCACTTATTCTCACCGTCTAAAGACACAATGAACACAGCGGAGGAAGGTGGAGAGCTCAAACCCGAAGCAGAAGACAAATGATTTTGAAACTTATTGATGAACAATGTTTTTGTACTTAACCTAATTACGAAGGATATCTATATTGTTCAAAGCTCAACTTTGACAAACAACATAAAAAGAGACAAAACACAACCTTAAAGGAATTATACGGGTATAAGATAGAGTGTTCCATTGCTTTTAAGAATGCTAGCGTCAGCCTGACTTCTTAAATAATATTGTTTGCTTAATTATTTCTATTGTTTTCTAAATTCGTATTGTCTAAGCTTTATCCAAATATGGTAAATTGCAACCGGATTAGCGGCTTTTCTGGAAAAAGGAAAAGACTCTTTTGTTAAATATTGTGGTTAAGTTATCTGTGTCAGCGTATTAACAGCACTCCTACTTATACACGTTCCTTTCCTTTAAGAATTTCGACTTTATATAAATGCGTATATGTTCTTATCTATTTAAGGTCATTTAAGTTTTTCTTCGATAACTTTCGGAAGAAATTTTAATTGGTTTTAAATTTAGTATTTTTGGAAAGTGCTGAAGAGGTGCGCTTTCCTATGGTAACAAAAAATGCAATAATTTGATAAGTGTTTACAGAAAAATAAGCTTTTAAAGTTTTACAATAAGTTTTTTGATACACACTGTATTAAGACAACAAACATAGGATAACAGGGAGAAAAGTCGTGCTCAGTCCAGTTTGCTTTTCAATATCATTGTTACACACTTGAACCACAATGAAAGAATTGATTGAAAGAAAAAACACAAACAATTTTTGAAGAAATAGTAATGAAATTCATAAGAAAAAAGAAGAAATTGCACTTTTTAGGAAAAATAGATTGAATGCCGCTGACCAGCATTTGCCATTGCTGTTATGACAGACATCGATATCAATTATTTAAAACAATAAACCAAATGCTATTTGCTCAGTCCAGCATGCTTTGGAATGCCCTTGGTTCGTACTAAATGAGAAATTTCGATTGAGGCTTGCCCTTATTTGGTTGTTGGTTTGAACAATTCAGCCCTTGAACAGGGGCGAATACAGAATCTTCAAACCACCATGTGAAAATCCCGAACTTTTCCGATTTTCTGATCAAATTTCCCCGATTCTTTCCGAAATGTCTATAAAATTTTCCCGATTTTGGTAATTTTAGACTTCTTAACTGTGTGAAATCACATTTTTCACATAGTCTCTATCCGCCCCTGATGAAAGTTCAAGATGATGATGTGTTCTTTTAAATATTTTGCAATAATTTCCTATAGTGTATTCATTTTTATGTATATAGTGTATAGTATGTGTCTGTTATATGAAATGCGTATGGAAGTCTTTCTTTGACTTTTTGGTAAGAATCTTTTATAATACTGCCGTGACCATGGTTTTGATATCCAGGGGTTCCCGTTTTTTTTATGTGGATAAGGATTCCTATTCGATGTTGATTTGCCAACCCTTCCAGAAGTTCTAAAAAACCCGTGTTTCGTAGAGTGATGTGAAGCAGCCTAGTCATAACCAAGGTCAAGACAAAAACAACTTTCCAAAGTTCGTCCCTCCAGATTAATCTATATTAGCTATAATAGTTTCCTTTGAAATTATTTTTAAGAAAGATTGTGAAGTATTCAAATAAAGAGTTGAAACAGATGCAATAAATAAATGACATACTGTAAAATAAGACAATGAATACCAATTCTACGAGTCACTTTTTAAGAAAAGTAGTCCATTTTGCTATGACTAAAACGAATAAATTTACTTGTTATTGAGAGTCTTTTGCTTATCCCAAGGTTTATTTTTCTTTCAATAGTTCTTTCAGAATTTCAGTGACGCCTTTGTGGATCCAAGCCCAGTGGTAAAGGCGCTGAGCTTAGAATTTAGAAGTCCCGAGTCCGACACCGGTGCGAGGCCTTCCTTGGTGATAACTACATCATCGTTAATGTCAAAAGGTTCTTTATAGGTGTTTCCAGAAAGGCAGGACCCTCGTTGATAACAGTTCATTTAGAACTGAAAAGACTTCCTGGGTAAATAATTGTCAATTGTAAATGATAACTGAGTGGCCTTTACATATTATTAAGTTTTAAGAAGGCTCTCTTCTTCTCTAATTACTAGGCTGTATCCTCTGATAAAGTTTATACGAGTCCATTGGACCAATTCCTACAATAAACGATTGGTTCTATTATATGCCTTTTATGCAGCTAATCTTAATGATTCAGAAATGCTTGATACTTTTGTTTATAGCTATTTTACAT
The DNA here is from genome assembly GCA_032270445.1 of Darlingtonia californica. Taxonomy (NCBI): domain Eukaryota; kingdom Viridiplantae; phylum Streptophyta; class Magnoliopsida; order Ericales; family Sarraceniaceae; genus Darlingtonia; species Darlingtonia californica. The sequence continues at coordinate 8,508 of JAUBWS010096920.1, read as the reverse complement.
TTGTAAATACATAAACAATAATTATAGAAATCATATGTTTAAATGGTAAAGATATTTGACTGTAGATACACAACAGTTTTCTTCAAACCCAAATTATTGATGCTTCAATGGTAATTTCGCTCTATCTCAATGGGCTTTTCCAGAAAAAACCTGTTTACACTATGTTGAGGATATCGGACGTCCAGGGGTCTCACTGTCACAAATTGTGGACTTCCAGGGGGTGATGCTTTGCTGAAAAGCGGATTTCTAGGGGGTCTCACCTGTAAAAATTGACAAAGAAGTGGATGTCCAAGCGGTATCAATGCGACAATAGGACAAATCCAGGGGGTTGAAGTACTTTTTTTTGGGGTCTTGATATTTTTCGTGTAAGTCCATATCCTCAACATAGGGTGAATAGATTTTTTTCTGGAAAAGCTCAATGAGCGAGCCACGCGAGCGATATAAAAAACGCGAAGTGAAGAGGCCCTTGAATCGAGGTTGTGTCCATCATGAATTCTCGCACGAAATTACTAGCAATATTATAGGAGCTAAGAACTTTCTATATTCGTAAATCTGCAGTTTTCTACAATCTTATCCCTCTACGGCCCTTATACCTTGTGTTATTTTTTGCTAGTGTGTTTCTGGTCCTTCACGAAAAAAGAAAATGCACGGGAAAACAGATTTAAGTAGGAAACCTACCTACGGCTTTTCTTACCTGATATCAACTCCTGCTAATAACCAATCTAAGGTTGGAGTTTTGTTAACACGTTGACTGCTGGGCTGTTTTCAAAAATGGTCAAACTTGCATCTTGGAATATTTTCTTTTCTGCAAGTTTCAACGACCGTTAATAGGCTAAAAAGTGCTCTAATACTGACATATGAGCATACCAATCGACTGAATTGAAGGTATGGGTGTTTTCAATCATAGAACACGACTGTGATTTGATCTGACTGGTTTTTAGCAGTTTCTACGTTTTCATCATTGCTGGTAAACACGTTAACTGCCGGGCTGTTTTCAAAATGACCAAATTAAATTTTGAATAAAACAACGATCAATAGTCCAAAGGCAATGATTCTATGTTATTCCCTAAATAAAACAGCACGTATACAACTTAATTTTCTTCCGTGAAACTCGTGCTGGTGTCTCAAGATTTTGTTTCTAAAACTGCCAGTTTTTTAGAGGTTCTTGAATTTTGAGCGCTCATAAATTATTCATGGCATCAAATTTTTACTTAATTTATTTAGAATATTAGTTCCTTCTAGAAATCTACTTAATTTAGCAAATTCAGAAAGAATTACTTTAGAGGAGGAAAGAGTAAAGCGGAAATTTTTTTTTGCAATTTAAATAAACGGCAAACCTTGTTAATATGTTAATATGTAAGAATTAATATGTAAAAAACCTTCAAAACGTATATAATATCGCTTTAGCATTGAACAACTTTTTTATTCTTCGGCTTAAAACCTATTCTATATAAATTTTTTTAACTTCTTTGTCGGTATTAATTTCTTTCGTCATGTCAAAATATTGAAATTCGAATGTTTTATAGAACTACTTAAAAGAAATGTCGTTCGTAGCAAGTTCTTTGGAATTAAATTGTTAGTACAGGATCTGTTGATATATTACAATATATATGTAATATGCACTTGGTTCCATAAAATATCGGTTTCTTTAAATAATTAAGACAAAAAGTTTCTTTTTGCACGAAAAAAAACTATTGCAGTTGAAATGATTATGAATACTTTGCGGGAAAAAACTTTTGCAGTTTCCAAGTATAACATTTTTTTGCGGGATTGATCTTTTACGGTTCGAGACAAAACCACGAAAACCGCAAAAGTTTCTTCCGCAAACACTTTCTTCCTCTAAAATAGCTTTATTATTGCTAAACCACCTTCATGGTTCATCGGTCATTACGGGTCACCTTTTATATAATGACCCACTTTCGGGCCCACGGGTACCCACCTGGGTTTGCTGGACGATGTCATCAAAACTTAAAACTTCAATATCTCGAGATTGGTAAATGGTATGTAGATGGTTGAGCCCTCAATGGGACAACAGCAGTTTACCGGATCCGATGGACCATAACCAACTATAAACTATATAAGATATGATGTTAACTTACAATTCGGGCTCTCAAGATAGGGAAATCCTAGTCAAGTTGGTTGGCCACTCTATGGATAGATAATTTGACAGGCAACATTTTGAGAAATATTTTGGAGACAGTTAAGTTAACGAGCTATCAAATGCTAATTATGACGTCATTAACAATTTACTCCTCTAAGCTCGCGTGCGCTGCGTATGCGTATATCAACCAGATCCTTTTAATACTTTTAGATATTTTGTTTGACCTAGTTCCAAGTGTACTGAAATGTAAATACCGAATAGTAAATGTGTACAGGAATGGAAGTACAAGGTAGTAAGCATTGACTTTTTGAAAGTTGGACATTAAACTTTCCTTTTCAAACAACAATATTTTAAAAATATGGTTTTCAAAAATCAAAAGGGAAACGTAACATGAAAATGAGATTCAGTCAAAAGAATCAGAAAATATATTACTCTGCTAGAACCAAAGCTGGACCAAATAGTTCTATAAAGTACTAGGGCCATTCAATAATTACGTCAAACTTGGGGTGGTTCTTCCTATTTTTCATGTCGCAGCGTGACGGAAAAAAGGGTGGATGGGTGGTACTTTGTTCCAGATCTTGTTTAATTTGATTGATAACATTGATCCGATCTGGACAAGTGATTAATTTTATCTTAGAGTAATTTTCATTTGTTAGTAGTTGATTATTTAGTTAGAACCTAATGAAAGAAAACTGACACGACTCAACTGTTCAATTTCTTTTAACATAACTGAAAATCGTTTTTGGAATTTCTTCTCCTTTCTCTTTACCGAGCTTGACGTCACGCAAGAGGGGGAGACCGACCAAGCTATTATTTACTTTTGCCAACTTTTCTTGAAAGTGATCTTTCTCATTTTTCCCTATCTAGTGATTTCAACACTTCTAGTGCTTTGTTTCTTTCTTTAGGGATCTGAAAATGATAACAAAAGCAAAGTTTTTCGCACACAATAGGATAGTTGACTTTTATGATACTCAGGAATTATTGAGACAGTAGTTTAAAAAAAGTTAACTGTGACATATCTCGTATACCTTTGCCTATATCTTTCTGGATTTTACTTTCTAGTTACACTCTGTCGATACGTATTCTTTTAACATACGACTCAACAAAGTAATCCGAGCAATTTTTGGAATACTTTGAAGTTTGCCAATTTTCTCTTTTCAAATTTTGACCCAGTTATGCTTGCGTTTAAGATCAGCTGGAAACCGGAGAAACAATTTAATGAAGATGAAATTTGATAGAAAATGATTAATCAAAGTGGTGGTACTCTATTCACGCTGAGAGAATATAAGGCCTGTTTTATGTTAAGCCTGAAAGGACATAACACCTTTGAAACTCTAAAGACTTTTCTTACATGTTGGAACAGGTATCAGATTGTAATTTTGCCTTTAAAGTAAATTAAATTGATATCAGGTTTCTGTTTAGACAATCAAATGCAGGACTTCAAGCACGTAAAGATTTTACAAAAAAGAATTTCTTAAAGTAGATCAAAGAAAATCAGCTTTATAGTATTGGTTTGTACATATGTAAAGTTGGTGCATATCTAGAAACTTAAATCTTCTAAAAGGGCATATATCTACAACTAGATATTATGTATGTGAAGTAAAGAAACTTATACCAATGAAATGTTCTTGGACATTTTCTCTTTATTTTACTGTATCCATCATCGTTCCCTTCACTGACACTTAGGGGTGTTTTTTTTACTTTTATGTCTTTTTTAACACCCCAGTACACATCACTGAGTTCCATTTTTTCCATTTTCTCTATTTAGAGATGAGTGTGTTCAGAATACGCTCAGAAAAGTTTTATGCTGATTTTATGTCAGAATTTTATTAACAAAATTCGTCTTTTGAAATTCTGCATAGTTTTCAACAATAAAAAAAATGATGAATTCTGAATTTTTTTATTAATATACAACTTTTGTAAAACTTTGAAGGTGATATCACTTTTCAAACCTGAGATATTTAATTTTTAATATTGATGACGTCATCAAATGGCGCAGAAATCAAGTTTTTAGCTAATTATTTACCACAGGCGTATTTGGTACCATCTGACAGGACTAAAAAGTTATCTGGTTAGTGATACGCTCCTGTTGAGCCATAAATAAATATTGTTTGAGGGGTGGAAGTACATGCATTATTGAAATCCGGCCTTATTATGCTTAAGATGTATCCTATTCATAAAGAAGTTGAGCCCTTGGGATCAACTGCATATAACAAAAGATTTCAAAAAATTTATCGAGTGTTACAGTGCAAAAAATATCTGAATAAGTTCAAACAAAAGCTTTCTAACCATTGATCTCTATAAACTCTGATTCTGCTTATACTCATACTAAATGTTTCAGGCAAGGTAGCTTTATCGCTACAAGGTTCACCTCATTCTATATAGAGAGGTGGTAAGGTGGTAAGAAAATCTTCCATGTCAGTATTTTTAAATAACCTTTTAACTCTTTGGGTACGGATTTAATTTTGGAAAAAATTCAAAATTTTTACCCTACATCATATATTTGAATATAACTCAAAAACTATAAAAGATAAGTCCATAACCTTACATATTTCTGAAAAGCTTATTAAAAAATGCTTCTAATAATGTATGTTTCAACCCGTTTTTTAACTCAGAAATGTAAATAAATGGCAGCTTTGTTGTGTTATCGAAAGTGGTGAAAATCGGAAGTAAAGTTATATTTCCAGAAAATGTTTTTTTATTGCGTTTGATGAATACAAAAATAAGAACTGTTATTTAATAAGCAAATAAAACCAGTTTTACCATAAAACAAAACAAAGTCCTTATACTGTATATCACTTTTTGCTCCGTCAAGAGGACTGACCATCGGAATTGGTCCTACGCCAGGCTCGTAGTCAAGACCCTTGGGCAAACTAGTCAATATGTTTTTATTACTCTTTCTCCTTGAAAAATCCAATGTAAATCCAATTTTCACAAAAAAGTTAAATTTTTGAAATTATCAGAAGCGTAAAATGTTGTTAGAAAATTAGCAAAATGATGTAGTAAAAAGGCTATTTTTCTAAACTTTTCAAAGCTCTGCCCCAAAATTTCACCAATCAAGATACTCAACGCCCCCTCCCCCTCGTGCTTATCCTTTTGTTTGTGCTTTTTTTGCACGGGACGTAAGTTAATCTTATTATAGAAGCTCTACCTAAAAACTTGCCTAAGAGCCCCAAGTACTTTTCTTACACGCCTAAACGGAGCATTCTTTTGACGATAAACATTATGCTACTGTTAATCCATAAAATTAGGTAGTTTTTATACTGGTAATTTAAAACTATTTTTTTTAGGGTTTTAATTATTTGTTCACGCTCACTTAATTAGCAATTAGTTCATTCAGCGACGAACGGCACAACAGAAAACCAGTAATCTCCATTGATTGCTTATGGCAGCAATTTCTTTGACATCATCTTTTTTCAGTTTAGTTAGCCTTCATCTCCTCCTTAAACGTCTTTTTCCAAGTGTGGTTGTACTGGTTTGTGTTTTCAACGTTTATGTTTCCATGAGAACGTTACAGATGTGTCTTTCTTTCTTTTTTGTGACATTTTCCTAAAATATTTGCGGAACGCAGCCAAGCGAGGTAAGAGAAGTGCAGCATCTTTTTCTAAAATGGGCGCATATAAATTTATATAAGGTTTGGCAAATGATCATGTAAATTCGGCGTTTTCGGACATGGATTCATCAAAAATCAACTTTGCTTTCACGCAGCAAAAAAATAAGTGCGATGATTAGCGTGACATCAGAAGGTTTTGCCGCAAATATTCTTACAAAGACATTGCATTGTAATTTTGCGAGGAATATACCTTCGGACTCCTTCGGAAACTATTTGACGTGTTAGCAATTTTTTTGCATCTCCTTATGGGATTAGCGAAATATATTGACAAAATTTATTCTGCGGACTTATGACGTCATCGAAATTTGAACCTTCAATAACTCAGATGCTGTGAAAATGTAAATGTAGTTGACCCCTCATTGGAACCGTCATAAGATGTTCAATTAGGTGTTAAATATTTCAAATAATATGCAAAATTTATACAGCATCTACTAGCGCTTTATAGATAAACTTTAAGATTAAGGTAGCGGCGTTCTACAACACCTTTCATGTTGATACAGTCTATTACAATTTCACCTTGTCTTTTTTGTTCACGAGTTGATGATAGGTCTGAGGACCCATCTTTGGGCGGCCAGCAGTGGCGGATAATTAGAAAAATGCCTATAAAAGTTGAAGTAGACGGCCGAATGTTCTGAAAATTTACATAGAACAAGTTTTTATTACTTAGAAGAGAACTGCATAAAAATGATTAAAGAATTTGAAAAAACTCCACATTTTGGTATCTTCAATTAGGACATGAGGCAGATTGCAAAAAAATGAACTTACTCGATACTTGCATGAAGTTGTTTAATTCAAGAAACCACCTCTGTGCCAAATTCTATTTAAAAATAATGTTGTTAAGGGATGAAAATAATTTATAACTTGAATTTTGTCTCGATTACAATTACCTGTCTTTGACACCGCCTTACATTATATTTTTATTCATCAGTAGAATTATGAAAAATAACGAACGAAAATCTATTTCGTCAGACAAATTTTTTCAAAAAACATATTTTGACACTTTTTTTTATCACATATGCATTTTTTTGAAAAAAAATATTGACATGAGAGCCTATACCATTTCAATCATTTTCGGCCATTTTGTAGACAACGTGGCAAAGTATAAGTGGAGCAACTTTCATGCCAAAAGTATGTTCTTATCAGGATTTATGCAGGAGGTAAGTTTGATAAGACAAAAAGCCCGGAAAAAATTATACGGTAGGGTTAATTTTTTCACACTTTTATATATTCCCAGAGTGTACAGAGAATTGTACAGTGATAAAAAAAACCTTCAGGACTTTTTCAGTTTTTTTTTTTGCAATGTTTTGGACAAAAAACTGTGCGGTTTCTTAGTTAATGAGATTCATCTATAGTCTCTTTCATAAAATTCCCATGAGGTATAAACGTCATCCTCTTTTGGTTGGATGATCTGTTTTTTGCTTTTCGACAACTCATGAAAAATAGGGAATGAAATCGACAATAGATCTTATTTTAATCTCGTTTGTATTTTCAATTTCTTAGTTGATTAAGACATGAAATACGAAAGTCAGAGGGTAGACCCTGTCCAATTGACGCTGTTTCAATGTTCAAGTTGCAAGAACTCTTGTTAGGAAGTCGTTTATTTTGGACAATGGAGCAACATGTGTTTCCTACTCTGTTCAACTAAAATAAAAACTAAATCATTAAAACTTTCTTTAACTGTTATAATGCACTCAATGTTTTAAAAATGACCAAAAATTTCCAGGGATTTTTTAAACATTTCAACAATTTTAAACTGAAATTTCAGACTGAAAAGCAAAAAACTTGTTAACTTTATATGAAAAAAGCCTATTTTATGGCTTTTCAGAAAATATAAAGTTCATCCGGGCAATTTTCGAGCATACAAGAGTTACAGGCCTTTGAAAGCATAGAAGTGTTTTTGTCAAATCTGAACATTTATATATACGTTATCCGCGCCCTAAGGTTTAAAAGTAAGTGACGTGTTTTAGGTCGGGATACTAGCAGTATGTTTTTAGGTTTTCCATCTTTCATTTTCTGTAGTACTGAAGTAATAGATTATCAGGAATGCCTTAACTGTCTTATCCAACCAGAACGTCCTTTCAAATTTCAAAATGACCACTCGACGTCACACGTCTTTTTGACCTTACGTAAATACAATGATAATGAATTTGGACCCACTTTGACTCTTTCGTATATTTATCTTTGGATAGCCTCTGCAATTTTATATTACAAAAATTTATCAAAAAGAGTCTTTCCTATCTTCATGGGAACATCTACAAAAGAACCTTGCGAAAGTTAAAACCAGTGAATGGAAATTTTCGCTACTAAAAATAAGCATATCTTATGCAATAATTTGAATGTTGCAAAATGCCTCTGTCGGATGATTTTAAATGCTTATATACTTTTTTGACACGGAAAAGCGTTTTGTATGGGTCCAGCTAGTGCATATATTAAATCTTTAAGTTTACCTTAGCTTACATAGCAAAAGTCAAATACACTTTATTAGAAAGTGTGAAAAGAAAGATCTGCCAAATTAGACACAAGGAAACAAAATTTTATCCTCGAGCTTTTCCAGGTTAGAACATTGTTACGTTCAAAAAATTCCAAGAAAATACGGAGTGTGAAGCGTTTTAATATCTCAAAGAGCCCCAACAATGATACCACTCTTTTTTTATAAGAATCCTTTTTATAAGAATCACGAAGCTCAAAATCGTCAAAAAATTAAGAATATCATAAGGCCAGGCTCAAATTCAAAAATTTGCCTAAAAAAATAGCCTTTTTGGAAAATTGTGTCATCAATTGTGATTGAAAACAC
>JAUBWS010096909.1:0-11079 GCA_032270445.1 Darlingtonia californica | reverse complement strand
TTTGAATTTTGTTTATGTTTCGCTACCTAGACAATTGACAGACCGATCGCTCTTGGCCACACGACCATAAATAAAATATGCCTCTTTTCTTCTAATAACCCGGTCGTTAGATCGAGCACGACTCCCGAAATTCCAATGCCCGTAAGATGGAGATCGTATCGTTTCAAATACTCCACCGTATCTAAAAAGTTTTACCTTAATGCCGTCGAGTATATAATACACTATCTTGCCTTTACATGTCTTTTTTGAAAACTTATATAGTGTACTCGGCTTTAAAATATATGCTTTGATAATAAGGAATTAGTAAGGTTTCAGGACTGTTATTTGAAATAAGTCACTAAATTAAAATGTGGAGTAGACCGTTTTCCAACCCAATCTTTTTGCTTTTTTAAATGGGTGATATCATCATGAGACACTATAATATTTTAAGGTTCAAGATTCCTGAATAAACACCCCTGACAAAGATCTCCGTATCCCATGCACTAGGGAGCGGTTTACTGTCATAAAAAGGATAACATTTATAAGAACTTCCTAGCTCAAAAATGTTCCATCCATGTTCAATTTTTTTGTAAAATTTGATTTTCATTTTAATTTTATTTAAATTGAAGAGTTAATACTGAAAATCGTTTTACATATATGGATTGATTGAGTTATATGGTCTGTAAATCTCCTAATATTTTTGACCCATCATTTACTTAATTTTTCTTTATTAACATGGTAACAAGATAAAAGAGCTATAAATTAGAGCAAGAACATTTAGCTCTACATTTTTACATACCAGGTTACTTATTTATGGCAATATAAATATTTTCAAACTTCTTGAAGTAAAAGTAGAAAAAAATTAAACTAATTTTAGGGCCTTGATTTTATGATTATTATCACTTCCGTCTTACGTTTAATGATGATTGCCAGGTTGGTCATAATTGATCATTTTCTTGAAAATAAACACCAACATATCATATTTCCATGCACAGCTTAGTACGTTCAGTTTGTCCGAAATAGTGAATTTCTTGGAAAAATACCAGGTCCCACATAAATGAAGACACATGCTTGGATTATAAAGTTATCACTAGGCTTGATAGTAAAAATATGTGTTAAAATCTCTTATAAATTCTGCAATATTTAGGATTTCGATGCGATTTTTAGTATCACTCGTTAGATATTCATTGAATTTTTTATTTTACTTTTAAAACTCGGTAGCCTTTTTTCTGGAACGAACTGTACAGTGAAATTTGTATACGACAAGCTTCGCTCGTTATGGTGGCAAAAATCATACAACAGTCTTGCCACAGTTATTTTTCTTATAATAGTTCGACGTAAGGTTTATTACATACCTTTTTAATATTAATTTTCAAAAATGAAAAGTGATTTTTATTTTTGGTTGATGACAAGAATAAAAATAAATCTTGCATTAAAATTCTTAAAAGATGGATCGTTTTTGCGTTTCTCATCCAAGGCAATTAACGGATACTTCCAAAAGTAATATCTCTTTTATCTGCTCTATAATATCATTTTGTTTAACAAACAAATTTCGATTCCCACAACTTTATTCATTGGAAAAGAGAGGGAACATGGTAAATTTAACCTCGGGAAAGGTGGTATCAGTGATTGCATTTTTGGTAAGTAAATGCTACTGAAAACCCGTGACATAAATGGTAAAAGAATTTTCAATTAATTGCATACTAGGCAGGTGATCTTTTTTAAATTCACGAAGAAAAACTACTCTTCTTATGACAGTTTCATAGTAGAGATATATACCACTGGGAGCTTGTTAAACAAATACTTTGCTAAGTTCATTACTGTGAGTATACAGTTTCTTAGAGCAACAGGAACACGGATCAAACACTGCTAGGAGTAGGAGGTTAAATTACGGTGTGTCTTTGTGCTCATTATTTAAGTCGATATTTGGAAGCAAAAAAAAATGCAATCATGCCACAAAAAAAACTGTTCTATTTACGTTATGTTTTCAATATTTTCCATGAAATAGTTTACGCCTCCCAAACAGTGACTTTTTACAAATATCTGTTGGAGACTTGGAATCTACACAATGCAAGGAATGTAAAAGAGTCAAATAATAGATGTCATATAATTGATAACCCTTTAGTGCCTAAGGGACTTAGTAATACTGACGTAATACTTCCTCCTCATCCTCCTTCTAATGTCATTTTATTTGTCAAATCCGTATTTGAATCCTTCATAAAATTTCATTTATCGTATTTATGATATGACATCGATATGAGTCTCGGTAATTACCTAACGGCAGTGCTTACCTCGATACAGGAGGAATTTTCAGGATGAAAAATGTTGAAAAAGCAGTTTTATATCGGTTAACGATGATATCGATGGGCCTTTCGAAATTTCTACTTGCTTTCATCTAGGAGGAAGGAATGGCGTTAAGAACTCCAAAATTTTCTTATTATTGTAAGAACGATTATGAGACAAATTTTCGTATTGTATTGATATCGTCGAGTCCATCTCGATTATAAAAGATACTAGAATGTTTTAGAATATCAGCAACGCATCAGCCACTTCAACCAGAAATCCAGGAAAACTAAAGTATAATCGTTAGTGATAATTTCTGTGAACAACAACGTATTTATGAATGAGAACGTACTGCATCTAAAAGTGTCAAACCAACTTACTTAATCAAAAGCGTCAGATGTTTATACATATATAAATACATCACGCATAGCAGCAGAGGGGAAGGCATGAAACAGTCAGCTTGTAAGTCTATGCAAAATATTTTTTACCGTCTTCTTTGATATTTGCGACCTAGCCTACCCAGTCGGCTAGAAAATTTCCTTTTGACATTGCTCAAAGTCTACTCGATGCTAGCAACGATAAGTTAGCGTATTCATAGGTGGGTCTTATAGGAGGTAATCATGTTAGTCATCAAATTCAACAAAAAAATCATTTTCTGTTATGTTGACACAAAAAGAAAATTACCCAACTTTCCATCTCTTCTCCTCTCTTCAGCCACCTACCCTAGAAGCCACTCTCACGCGAGGTGATGGAAAAAGTGATCAAATTTATTAATTAATTTAGTGTTATGTTGATAAATAAGAAAATTGTATTAATGACTTTTCATTTCTTCTCCTTACCTGCACCACATAAACTACTGAATTTTTCGGACAGGTCGTCCAAGCCAAGAGAAGGAATCAAAAGCTATTAGTTTTTATTCATTTGCACAACCAGAATAGTAAAAGTCTTTTTAATGACTTCAATGCTCACTTCCAGGATGCATGAACTCCTCTAGATGTGTCACTGTTTGGTGACACGTATCGACGTAAAAACAATATGTTCAATGACGACAACGACAGCGCCTTATTCATACCTACCTGGTGAATGCGCAACTTTAAAAGCATCATCCAAACCACAAATATATGGAAGACAAATAACAGCATGAATGAGAAGCAAACGATAGTAATCTCATATAAAACGGTTTGCGCTTAATTTAATTCCTCAGCTTTTGAACATCTATACATCGCACACAGAATTTTAAATCTGTTATCGTGGCTGCATGTGTTGGAGGTGAAAATCCAAGCAATGTTTCTTCATTTGATAGCATATTTAACTTGGCAAGGGTCAAAATATCCTTACAAAATGTTTTTTTTGTTCATTAAGAGCATTTTATGGGATATTACTCAACTAGTTATGGATTAAGGATAGCTTATCTTTTGTTGCACCTTGTAATGTAATTTTGTATTTTTCTGATCGTAGGAAAAATGGCAGGTTCGTAAATGTACAGTGTGTCCACAAAAAGCCGGCCCCGAGATTCAAACGTATACAAGTTTTAATAAAAAGATATTATTAAAAAAATTCTATACTATTAAATAGGATTTAAAATTCTCTATCTACTGGAATGAATATTTTTTGATTTGCAAAATATTTTTATGGGTATTTGGGATTTTAGCATAAAACTTTGCAATTCAATCGATTAGGATCAATTACAAGTATAATTAAATAAAAGTGATTATGAACAAATACTATTAAATTAAGTAAATCTGTATGTTTAAACGACGATTTTTTACCATATTATAATTTTCCGAATAAAAAGCGAAAAAAACTTCGATGATTTGATTATTTTATGCAATAAATTGATAAACAGTTTACTCTTCAGTCAGTAAAATTAAAAACAGTGAATATTTGTAAAGCATTCCTTGTAAAGTGTGTAAGGCAATTAGTAATAATCGTATGGTTTGGAAGGCAATTTAACAAAAAAATAACGAGTAGCAAAAAAAAGCACCGAAATCATACCGAGTCCGGAGAATTACTGTCGTAATTGAACGACAAAAACCATGTGATTCCTTGTTAATCATCAGGAGGGCATAATTTTAATTGTTTTTCTCGAAAGAAGACATGTCATAATATATGCCGCATGTCATGAAATATAATCTTACATGAGCCTTTCATCAAATTTTATTTGTTTTCAAATAAGTGAATTTTCATCTCGAAGTGTTTTTTTTATAATCACTGTTCATGAACGTGTTTTGATGCGTGTGTGTTTTTATGTACTAGTACCAAGTTATATATATCTCCGTTGGCCATGTGTTTGTAAATCTACTCGTGTTTTTACTTGAACTGGCATTTTTTGAATGTTTAATGAATTCTTGGTTTGCACTCCCAAATATTTCCATAATGTTTCAATCAATAATAAAGAAATGTGTTTGTTTTGTTTTCATTCAAAAAATTTCCGCAGAAAGAAAAAAATGAAAAAAGAGTTAAAATGTATTTTAATGACCCGAATACTGTTGATAACTGGTGCGCAAATTACTTTTTTGCATTTCATTGGTCTACAAAATATACTTTGTTATAGAAAAGAGCATTATTACGGATTTAATCGCATGGGCTTAGAACCAATCAGATTCTTGTAATTATGCCCTTATGATGATTAAATGAACTAAATCTGTATGTTTACGCGACGAGTTGTTATCATTTTATTATCATTTTATTATTTTCCAAATGAAAAGCGAATAAAACTTCGATGTTTTGATTATTCCATGCAATAAATTGATAAACAGTTTACTCTTCAGTCAGTAAAATTGAAAACAGTGAATATTTGTAACAACTTTCAAAGCATTTTTTGTAAAGTGTATAAGGCAATTACAGTATTATACATAAGGTTCTTGATATTCAGGTTCATGAAGCTAATTTTCATAGGAATAATTTCATATAAACAGCCAAAAATATTTTGCAATACTCAAGTTTTCCTATACTCACATTCTGCGTATTTCAAGGCATATTCTTGATAATTTTCACACCACAACAGTTTTGCTTTGCACAACAACAGGGTAATTACCCATTAAAACGACTGTTTTTGATGATTTAGAAACTATTGATTGAATATTTTCCCAAATATTTTATCAGCCGTATTTAATCTTACATTGTTGGAAAGCTTGGAAGAAGATGATCTCTAATGGTTCAAAAAATCGCATATAACAAATATAAATTAATAAAGCTGTGGACGTTAAAATGTCAAGGCCAATTTTCTTGTGGACACACCGTAGTTGGTCTTTTTATTTTTGATATTTTATTTTTGATGGTGATATTATAAAAAGAGGCTTAACCCTGTTTTGGTTGGGGTAGAAGTAAAAATTACCTTAGTAAGAAAATTTTGATATCTTAGTAAATTTGATATCAGTGCCTATTTTTTTTTAATATGAAAACCCTTTATCTTTACATCTGTGAAAATTTCAGAGTGGATTGAACCATCCATCAGAAATGGTAGCCATGTTGAGAATCATGGGTGCTTTCAGACTAAAATAATGGAAACTTGTTTTTATCATACCTTTTGATTCAAAATACGTTTTTGGGATCAAAATATGCCAGAGTATGAAATTCGAAAAGTACTTTATGTGTACATACAAATTTTTTTTAATTATGGCGTCATTTACTAAAAATTAAAACTAAAAAGGCATTTTTTGAGACAAAAATTATTACACAGTACAGTATGACGTTATCAAAAATACGCTGACAATATTAAATTATTTGCATTTTATAAAACTACCGGGTGTCCCAAAAAATGTAGCCTATCGTAAAAAATGTCAAGAGAATTCTTCAAAAGCACCGCAAATTAAAACAAAAGAATTTCTAAATATTTTCTTTACAGTTTCTTAATGACAAAATAAGCGTTAAAAGGTTCTGAATGAGTTTGAGAAAGGTCCTATTTCGCATTATTCAAGTTTTCTACAGAAACGCTTTTTACTAGTGTTTGGAAGAACGACAAATCAAGACAATATTTTGCTTGCTGTTAATCAAACACTTGTAACAAGCGTTTCTAGGACCTTTCTCTATGTGGAATAAATCTCTTTGATACACACTGTGATACACTGTTATACTTTAGTTAATTACAATTTTCTAGTCATAATGTAGTTAGAGCCTAAAAATTAAGACGTGAATATGAAAAATAGTCCATATATAATATGCTTATATTTGCATGGGGACAGGATAAAGAAAAAAAATTCCTTCCTTCTGAAGTTCTGAGTTTCAAGTTAAATAAATATCATCAATCAGACCTCTCTAGCTTTTTAGGCTGGTAAGAGGTAGGGACGGAGGTATAAAGTTTACAGCAAAAAGGGAAAAAAACATTTTTTGGTGGTCTCTTAAGATTTGCATGCAATGTCTTTTGTACCATGCTTTACTCTTAGACGCAAAAATCTGCACAAAATTAATTACGGAAATCATGATAAATTTCACAGCAAAAGACATGTTCGGCCATGCTGTTTCTTGTGCAGAGGCCATGCTGTTTCCTGTGCAGAGGCCATGCTGTTTCTTGTGCAGAGGCCATGTTGTTTCCTGTGCAGAGGCCATGCTGTTTCCTGTGCAGAGGCCATGCTTTGTTCGTTGAATATTCCAGGCGTCAAATTTCTATTATATCGTCACACTGGAAACATATCCCGAACGGTCCATCCAACAAGCTTCTCATGAACATACATGCCATATTGAAGTGATCTGAGCTTCAAATTATGTAATTTAGAACCATCGCTCAACGGGAAATAATCTGTTTCTACAGTGTGTCTAAAAAAAGACTACTCAAAACATTATTCACTATTTGGCGTTTGAAATAATTCTTGAAATTAAATAATTTTTATACCAAATGAAAAAGAAGGAGAATAGCTATCTAATAATACTAAATTCGCATGAAAATCTTAAGTATTGAAGAAGTGATGAGAGATTTTATCTGAAATTTGATTACACAAAATGTTTATGATCAATTAGAGCCTTTTACAATGGCAATCAGGCAAAATTTGATATCAACATAAAAAATTTCTTTTGTTTTTGCACTCCTTTAACGCGTTTTTGGGAAAAATAATTTTATAAGAAACCTATTAAGAAAAATTTTGTTCAATCGGGAATAAGGGAACAAGAAAAAAACATTAAATAACAAAACATTTTAAGCGTAATTTGTTGACAAATTTGTCCCTACAAATATGTATTCGTGTAAAAGATGTTACTCGCTATGAAAGTGGCTTATGAATGCAATCTTTATGAAAAATAAATGCAAAAATGATTTAAAAGAGAAAAAAACAAAAAATGAAAAAACAATCGCTAATATTTTGTTAGATTAATTTCAATATTGAAAATATAAATTCCCAAAAAATTGACAGTAATTGTATTCGCTCATATTTCTCAGAGTTTATTTCCCGCTTTTTGGAAAATTACATCCCGTTTGAAAGGTAATCTAGAGTGGAATAATATTCAAAAAATCTTTTTTGAAGAACACTAACTTTTTTTCTATTTACTGCACGAGATTATATTCTTTTTACAATTTTGATATTAGGTATTATGTTATTTTTCTTACATTAACCAAACGTAGCTGAAACGATAAAACTCATTAAACTAAGCGTATTTTGGTCTTTTTTGGGGTATTTTTGTTTTACTTAAAAAGACTTTCCTTACCTTACCTTGGCCGATCTCCCGATCGAGCCAAGTTGACGAACTCTCTCCACCAATTTCTGTCCAGCATCACATTCCTGATGTCTTCTGTGCTGTCCAAGTTTGTGTCCCGCTTTATTACATCGATGAAGACAGCGTTGGTTTTCTTCCTCTTTCAGCATAGCCGCGCGTGGGCTGCCACATTGACATGTAGACCAACCTTAGCTGCCTCAGCTTCAACAAGATGTAACAAGGCTGTAAAAAGGATGTATACTCAAAACTATAGACGTTAAGAAAAAAAAAACATTTGTCAAAAATTAGATATACCAGACGATTTTTCTGCCTAATTCAAAAATTTGACCGTAAATAGAAAAAATGTTGATATTTTTAAAAAAACTAAATTTCAAAAATTTCAAAAAAAAGTTTTTGACTAATATTATCCACTATAGCTTAATTACCTTAGCCTTAATTTTCACATTAGTGGTAACTAATTGCTGAATATGGAGAAATGCGAAATGCGATCTTTATGGCCATCCTTTTGAGACTTTTTAGGTATTCAAGATTTTACTGTATTTTTTCACCTCCAATTTTTCAAGGATTTTTGCCTGAAATACCCGTTCTTTTTTCTCAGTTATCCTTAATATTTTTCTAAGTGAGGCAGAAAGGATTGCAAAATTGATCATTTTACTATCACGAGTTTAGTCAGTCAGATTATTCAATTTGATATTTGCTTAATCTTGCTATAGACACACCCATACGACCCATGCATTTGATGTGAAATTTAATCACTTTACCATTGTTCCGAATACGTATGTTAATAAGTACTTTGCTTTTGTATCCTTACGCCATGTGGGTCATATAGGAATAGGATATATGGTTTAGAATCAAATTACAACCATACATTTAATAGGATCATTTTAACCAGCTTGAGCAATGGTACATGTACACTTTTGATTTTGAATGTTGCTAACCTTCACCAATCTTCACGTATCTTGAAATATTGTATATCTATAATTATCGATTAAGCATTTGTTTATTTGAGGTATTTACATGAAGTTGAGCTGGCCCGGTCAACTGGGCGGCCGGGCTTGCTTACATTAAAAAATTGTTGTTTTTGTGAATGCGTTTGTATGAGAAGCAAATCAGCCTACTTAACCGAGATCTTGGTTATATTTTCTCAGATGTCGTTTAAGTGTTAGTTGTCGATTAGTATTAACTTTCACCAGATCTCACTTATGACAAAACAAATCGATTGACGTTAAATTATCTGACATGTACGTCATGACGTTATTTGACTTTTTGGCGTCATTTTTTCAAATTTGGGGCGTATTAGGGCGTCAACTTTACAAAAGGACGTTGGGCGTTTATTTGTGTTATTTTAAAAGTATTTTCATTTTTTTCCGAAACAAAAGACAGAATGAAACTTTTTTTGTATAACAAAAGTTATGGTCAATGCAATTTAGTAGTCAATTCCGCATACCATGCCTGAAAAAAGTGCTAACGTGAGAAAAATGGCTAATCAATCGCAAAAAAACTTTGATATTTTTGAATCTTCAAATGTTATTCTACGTTTTTACCAAGCTTCATGTTACTTAGACAACGCTACCAAGAACCCCCCCCCCCCCCCTCCACGTTAGTGTTAATTGAAAAACATTTTAAACGCAAGGAACAAAATGAAAATTTTGAAATACATTGACTCTGTTTTTCCAAAAATATCGTGTTTCAAAGTCCCTTTTGAGAAAAGCATTCAAAAAAATGCATTATTGAAGTTGACATTAAAATTAGACAAAAATGACCATTTTTGGACTTTTAATTGCTAACATCTCAGCATTAAATGGTCCAAATTTGACAAAAGACCCCATTTTTCTTATCTACTTTTGATGCTCTTTCCAATGAAACAGTCAGATTTTGACTATTTTGACCATTGACAGCCTTCAAACCCCCCCATTAGGCTGTAATTTTGGGTCAAAAGCTACCGATTTGCACGACGGGACCTATTTTTTCTTAAAATACATACCCTAAGGATGCTAAAAACCACATCAAAGCTTACTCCCCCGCTTGAGCCCAAAAACCGACCTGGCTCATGGGCTACTACCATTTACATGAAAAAGCATTGCGAGATAGATTTGAAGCACATTTTTGTTATCTTTTACTACAAAACGAAATGGATAAATTAAATTTTTTATCGAAAATCTATTGTTAGGTGTTCATGACATTATATTTTAAAATTTACTCGCGGGGAAAATTGACTACTTTTAAAATTGAGTTGGGGAAAAGTGACTAGTTTTTAAAAATTGTTTGAATTAATGCTTTATTTGGGTAAGCAGTAGGCATATGCGCGCTAAGTTGAATTTATGCAAAAGTGAAGTGTATAACATGGTTTTTTCATCACTTAGACCTACTGCTGGAACTTGCACGGAATCATTTATGCTTTCTCTATGTGATCTCAGAGAATACCATCAGCTCAAGAACGAATGGCTTATGGTTGATTTGCTCGGGTTATGGAGAAATATTGTTAGTTAATGCTCTATTGGGCAGGCCATTAGGCAAGTTACGCGCTAAGTCGAATACCACCTTTCACAATCGCTTTGGTCACTTAAAAACCCTACAATCAACCAAATATTGAAAACTGTTAGTAGAATGCCTTAGACTATCAGTTAGTAGAATGTCTTAGACTATTTAAACCGTTTGAACAGCCAGTATATACTGTTTTGTGGAAGAGGAACCAAAAATATTAAAGAAACTGTAAGGTTAGGAGTTGTCAGATTGCTGTACTGGCATGGGGATAAATTTTCCTGGAGAAAGTCTGTTTGTAGGGTCTGATATACAGGCTATGTTTTCATTTCACTATGTGTAAGTTAGCCAGTTTCCGTGCTTCTTAAATCAAGAGGATTCAAAGTATACTCTCATCTCATGTAAAATTTGTATAATATTTAAAAGAATTAGCTGTAAGATTATTCTATGGCACAGAATCTTAGTTTTTTAGTTTTACCAGTTCGGCAATACAACAGATAAATTGATAAAGTTATATTGTAACTGGTGTTTCAAAAACGCTTTATTAGAAAAACGAATCTTCTTACGACAGTACTCTAAGGACCCGAATAATAGGGGGCCCTAATAAAAGGGGGGGGGGGGGTCCGAAATTTCTGTAAAATATAATAAACGGGGGGGGGGGGGGGGGTCCGAAAAAATTGAAAATAAAAA
>JAUBWS010096887.1:0-11080 GCA_032270445.1 Darlingtonia californica | reverse complement strand
TCAAAGAACCCCCCTCGGGTATTGCTATACTGCTCCTGATGAATATTGAGAATTTTGTTGTTTTCTATTTTGTCAAACAATGTGTATTTTGATGAAACGTGAAACCAAATCTTGTTATTGGTCATTTTGATAAACCAAAGCAAAGATACGTGGCATCCGCTCAGGCAGAATCATTTTTTGACAATGGAACGTGTTTATATAAGTCATAGGTTTATTTAATTTTTTTGGTAATCAATAAGGTTAAGTTGCTTTTTCAAGGCCTAATTTGAACTAATTATCCTTGTATATAAGAAGAAGAAAAAAGTGAGTGGGTTATATCTTGTCGTTGCGGATTGTGGTCAAAGGTTAAAGGATCGTAGGGATCTAAGTTTTTTTTTTACTGCCTTATTTGAACAAGATTTCCTAGTCTTAGAACTCGGTTAAGACAAAAAGTGAGTGGGTTAATTTTTTGTCATTGCGGGTTGCGGTGAAAAGGTTAAAGAATAAGAGGTCCTTAAAAAAAAAAAAAAAGGCGTTGTTCTTTTAAAACGAAATTGAAACGCCAACACTTAAATCTATAAAGATTTCATTTCAGCAATAATCCTACGCTTCAGCATTGACGTCATATTTCACGTTTCCAAAGTTAAGGATTAAAAAGATTTTCAATTCTATTCTTTGTTGGTTAGGCAACACAAAAGCCGCTCAATAATTTTGAAATTTGAATACGAAGAAATAGAAAGTGCTTGATATCCCAATCCATGAATTGACAAAAGCGCATACATCCACCCAGAGTGGGCATGTCCCACCAAAGTTTTTCGAAAACAAAAGAGGCCAACACTCAAAGAACGAGTTATAAACGACCGATAAACATGCATTCCGGTTTCATATACTGATTTATTTTTTTTCCTAAAACCAGAATTTATTAGTACCCGAAACTACTGTGGTTTAAAAAATTAGATATATATACAAGCGCTAATTCATTTGTGTATATACATTGAAGAAGCACTCCATCTACACTTATCTCAAGAATTTATCAAAGTAAGATGTGCTACATATTTTTATCTGCCTCTATCTCTTTTCACACATTTATAACATCATATCACCGTTATGCGGGTTCTAGAAATAATTTGAAAGCAAGTACTTAGTATTCAACTAGATATTAGTATTAGTAAGAATATATAAGTTAACCCTTTAAGTGGCGATGATCAATGTTTTGCAGAAAAAACCCTATACGATGGAGTGTTTTTCTCTTTAAATGGCACGCAGGATTGCGTGCCGTTTAAATAGAAAACACTCCACCGCATGGGTTTTTCACAATATTTTAACATACCGGCATTTAAAGGGTTAAGACGCAAAGGTTGATTTTGATAGATTCCGAGACCCACCCGAGACCAACCGCGCTTTTATGAGAGAAATTTTCCAACTACGGTAAATGACGTACGGCTTCCTGGTACAATGTTTCCAGAAAGGCAGGACCCATATTCATGACGCGAAGAAAGAAATGCCAAGATTATCCGTTTTACACTTTTATTAGAAAGACAGTTGAAACCGGTCTATTTCTCTGTCATCACAAACGCTAATTAATACATGTCATTTTTATATCAATAACGACGAAAGTTTAAACTTTCGATTGGAAATCAATGTCACGGCACGATTACCAAACGACTCATCCATTTACGAAAAATTGCCACACATTTATGGGAACGTTTGTAAAAAAATTTCACTGACTTTTTTCCCGAGTTGACTGAGAGAAAAAAAAGCGTAAGAACTCTATGATATCCAAACTATATTCCTTACGTGACTTATTTAGACATTAACAAACTGTCACGGAGAAGGTCTTTTCTTTTGTACGAACTAAGCACAAAGTTATTAATGATAATTGTGCGGATTTTGATAAAATCTTAGTGACGTCGAAATTATAATAAACAAGAACGATACAAATCATAAAACCGCATGGATAAAATTAGGTATCGCAAGGTTACTTATACTATAAGGAAAGGGAAGAGAACGCATTGGCCAACTTCTAAATAAATCTATAATGTAATACTGCGCATTTGTCTAAAAATTGATTGCACAATTTTAACTGTGTATACATATTTTTTTACAAAAATGCCAATTTGCGACATCCTCTTTAACATTTTTTGTTCAGTATATTGAATATATGAAAAATACTTTATCACAAACAAGAAAAAAGTTTGAGAGCTTAATATCAATCTAAACGCATTCATCGTTTTCTTGACAGGAAAGAATCTTATCTTTTCCTGGTAACAAAATTCTTTGTAAAGTTCTTTGAATGTTTAATGGACTTGTTTGAAACAATAAATTGGCATACAATAAATATATTGATTACAGAGGAGGACGTACAAAGGAGTATTCTCTGATTTGTTTTTTTTTCTTTAAACACAATTATTACTATATGAACAAAAGACAAGTTTATTCAAATTATCTTGGTATTATTTCCTTGTTCTTTCTAATGATGATAAAGCACTCTATAATCTATGATAATGAGTTACGCATTGCAGACAGCGTATAAATAGTGGGTTCGGTGTTACCTTAGTTAATAAGTTCTCTCACCTTCTTTTCGTTAGGAGCAAACAACAAGGTTACTAGAAAAACATGGAAAACGTATCATTTTGGATACTTGTCGGAGTCGGAGCCATCTTTCTGGTGTGGTTGTTATGCTACGCATTTCAGCGATATCAGTGGTATCGAGATGTGATTAGCAAAAACCCGATCACTGCCACGCACAACCCCGTTCTGACCAACAACATGATTCAAGCAGATCCTGATTGCGAGGGAGAACAAATCACTGTCAAAGTCCTGGCACCAAGAGCCAATTTCCGACAATATCTAAGATATCTTCAATTGGCTTGCCTACCATACGCATGGAGCGTGCCGGTCAAACTTGCCCAAGAATATTACTCTAGATTATTCGAGAGCAAGTTGACTGAAGAACAGAAAAGACAACGACTAGCTAACATGGTTTTAGAAACATCGCTTATACTCTTGTTTCAAGATAAGATTGATAATGAACATTACCGATTCGGATGTAAGAATATTTTATTTCCTTCAAATGCACCTGGTGATGATAAGTACCATCATGTTGAAGAATGCCAAATCTTAGTGAGAGCAAACGCATCAGAACCGAGCAGCCTTGTATCTATAACAGTAAACGGGGAAGAAATCGACAGCATCGATTCCATGTTTTCTTTTCTCAATACACTATGGTGTGTTTACACCCATACGCTGACACACATTCAAGCGGGGAACATTGCTGAGATCAACTTGAACAATGCTAACGTTGTCAACGAAAACATTACTGAAGATCTTAAGCAAAGTATTGACGATATGCATTCGGCTGTTTCCGGAATGAACGAATCTGCTAATCACTATCCAGCTGATATTTGGGGAATACCAAGGAAGCATTTGCAGTTGATTCTCGGTAACAATGGTGCTCAACAAATTCACAACCACCAAAACATAGTAGTCTGCATGAAACTGAGCAAGTTTGTGTCCTTCACAATGAAAGCAAGGAAGGTCTTCTCTAAGTACTTGTCAAATACTGGAATCTCAATTTCCACGCTATCTGCAAACACCATATTTCACTCAATCGACCATCACAACATGGGAAAGTTCATGCTGCACGAGAAAAAAGCAAAATCCTTCCTCGGAATCGATTCCAGAATGATCACAATCTTGTTGGGGAAGTTGAACTATGATCTGGGTAGGTGGCAAGGTATGAAATATACCAAATATGCAACATGGAGGACCATTTACTTGGAACTTAAAGAAATAGATTCATATCTAGCAGATAAAGTACATATGTTTGTAAGTGTGTAAGCAAAAGAATAATTTTCAATTCTTTTTAATGACAGTCTTTTTAACGTACGAGCATCCGAATAAAGGATGTCAAGCTCTTTGTTTATATTTTAAAAATAGTTTTGTAGATTAGATTTTTATTAGGAATTATCTTATTGCTGTAAGTAAATCATGAATTTTTCAATTATATATTTATCAATAGAATATATTTTTATAAAAACCAAATAAGAAATCTGACTTGTTCCTTCTTTTTTCTCCTTTCCGTAGACGAAAATCCTTAAAATTATCCGAAGTAGAAAATAAAGTATTCCTGTTGAGTTTTGCACTGGTATAAGATTTTTACAGTATGTTTAGGGGCGCACTTTGACATTTTAGGTAACCATTGAAACGCGGAAATAAGTAAAATCAGCTGTGGATACTGATAGAAACAACACAGTAATTTCGAAAGAGGATCTTAAGAACAAAACAACCATTATTGTTTGGAGGCGAAAAAATTGTTGAGTATAATATGTATGATAGAAATCAGTAACAATTTTTCTTTTCCTGCCGCAAATTCTTCGTTGTTTCCCTATTGATTACTAAAAAGAGAGGACAGTTTTACTTTTCAGTGACGAAACCGTTAGACACAATTCAATAATGGATTCGGAGTATCCTATTATTACATTGTTCACTAATTAAAATAAAGGCGTCTATTTGATAGTGGTATATACTTTAACGTAAAGAGCTTTTAAAATGTACTCAGTAGCTTATAAAGAGGTCGATTGCACTTACTGGGGGATGAATAGTCAGGATTTCTGACGTCACTCAATGAATTTCGTAATAATATTATCATCGAAACAAAACGAGAAAGAGTTCCAGTTTCCTTTCTAATTTTATGCAGAAATAGGAAGGAATTTTTATACCTAAAATTGAGGGAGGGGGGGGGGGGTCAGGAACTAAATATAGTTGCTGCCAGACAAATAAAAATCACAAATTTTCACTATCACAGTTTTACGTTTTTCGTATTCTCTTTTCTCTACACGTTCCACTCGCATCTGAGCGATAAACAGAAACTCAAAATTTACAATATGCTCTCCCCCGTAGAGGTTTCCGACAGGGGGCAGGGGGGGGGGGGAGGCATCATTAACTTCATTTAGGTAAAATCCATTATACGTTATGTTAATACAAAAAAGGAAATGACACTTTATCAGGCGCACTACAGGCAGAATGAGTGACGGACGACAGGTCTTAAGGGACCTCAGCGTCTATATTTTTGAAGAGGCTTCCAGCGCTTTTAACTCATAATTCATTTTCTTTATGCATTTACAAAGCTTAGTAGTGAAATTTAATCTCTACCTAAGAATTCTCCTATAAGGTTTCACTTGCTTCTGTTATGCATCTTCATTTAAAATGGATTTTCATCGCTGTTCTAAGCTTGCGTAATCTACTCTGCGTACGCTACTGGCATACTGCCTATAAAAAAATGCTTTACCATAGTAATTTGAAAATAAACAAGGAAAGTGGATTGGAACGAATTTTTAAAAACCTACTTCTGCCTACGGTATACATATCACAGAGAAAAAAAGTTTAAAGATAAGTTAACTTTGTATTTACTACATGAAGGGCACCTAAAATGATGCCAAAAATTTTAGAAAATTATAGAAAACATTTTTAAAATGGAAAAAGAGATATTTCCTGTCCTTATTTTTGCTGATTTATTAATTTTTAAAAGCTGAAAATTTCGCGAAATTTGCTCCAACTATTTTAAAACGGGACAGTTTTTGTCCGCAAAATCTTCTGCCCTTATAGTGGTAAAAACTTAATCTAATTTTCGAGATTTTTTCGCATAGTCAAAACAATTTAGCATCTGCATATACCTTTTCTGCCCTTTTTACGCCTGCTCTAAATGGCGATAATTTCTATAGCCAGTGGCGTTAAAAAAACAGCGTAGAAAAGGCCAACGTTAAAAGGGACAATAATTTGGTAATTTTCACAAAGAAGTGGCATTAATTTTGTACCATGATTTTCTTGCACACAGTGTATAAAGAAAAACGAAACTTTATGAATGAAATTGTCATACCTGGTGTCCCAAAAATATGTAGCCTTTTGTAGAAAATGTCATGAGAATTCATGAACAGCACCGAATCTCAAAACAAAGGATAAACTAAAATTTTTCTATGCTAATGACATTTTTACGAGAGGCTACATTTTTTTTGGGACACCCGGTAGTTTGATAATGATACACATTCTATGATGTAAAAGGAAGTAATAAAATTTTGTTGTATAAAGATTTTAAGGATTACTTAAAAATTAACTATTTTCCCCTGTCATTTTGCAATTGGTTTAAAAGACGATCTTTTTATATAGGTTATACATAGGTCGGTATATTGCATACCGAAATTCAGTAATGGCGGAATAAGGGCCGGCGTAAAAAGGGATGGCTTTAAAACGTAAGCTAACGTAAAAAGGGTCAATAAGGGGTTGTTATTTTGCTTTCTTGCTCTTCACAATAAATGGAAAAGAAAAGCCGGCTCGCAAATTCCGTACAGGAGGCATAAGTAAAGGAAAAACAAGAATGTGTGGAATTTTAGAAAAACACATTTACTCGGGTTTGTACAAAAAGATGCGCGTATTGTTTCAAATCACTCCGCGGGAAGGAAAATAGAGAAATCAAAGTCTAATCAAATGTCTTAAATTTGGTCGCTTCTATGAAAAGGAATGCAATTATCGAAATTTGATTGACCAAAATACGTTTTAATTGAACTACATATATTTAATGCTATTTCACTATGTTTTATATAAATTTTTATGACAGATTATTAAAACTCTTCAAAGTAGTTCGTCTGTCTAAAAAAGAGGCTACCAAATCTTCAGTACTTATTCGGGATTGATCTACGTAAGGTCGCACAAGCAAGGAGGAGAGATAGAAAGTCATTAATTGTCAACTTCTTTTGCAATGACAGAGTAAATAATGACGTTTTAATGACTTTTGTCTCTCCTCCTTGTATGTGCGACTTACCTCTGGCTACGCGCTAATTGTGAAAACTCATGTCAGTGAACTAGGCTGTTTTGGTTTGAAGATAAATTTTTGTTACCAGTTACCAGTTTGGACTATTTATCATCAAACCTGTCAATTTGCGCTTGTAACAGGTTGTGTTGGTGGCTAGGATTTCTCTATGTTTCCTGCATGTCCCAAGCTTGGATAAGGACAAAGGGACCCAGGGGGACTTAATCACCTCCCATTTAAACATCGTCCTTCTTTGGAATGTAGCCCTGAGCTTAATAGGAATGACATCATATGACGATATAGATTATGCACTTTTTTTAGCTTTTATGCGGCTTAAAGACACTTTGTTGGTGCTTTGCTCACGTGTGAAACATGTACCAAATTCATGTAGACCAGTACCTGCAATTGATTTTTAGAAGTGAAAATGCAGTATATCGTACCAGGGCAGGTCACGTAACATAGCGGAATCTTAAATGATCAGCTATAAATAATATTCAATTTCCTTTATATCGAGTAAACGACTTTTTATTGACTTTAATGACTTTCCTATCTGCTTCTGCAAGTTCGACTAGCGAGGCTAAGCAAACCAAAATCTACGACGTACTGGCAGCCGAACTTAGACACCGATTGATTTGTTTGACAAGCTAATTTCCAGAACGGCTGCAACATATTACGTCGTAGATTTTGGTTTGCTTAACCTCGCTAGTTGTTTTTGGACTACGCCACTGAAACGTGATTTTTTAACGCATGAACATGGAAAATAAAATTAGATAGAAGGAAGGCCAAATTATCGAACTAATTACCAAAATGTAAAGAAACGGAAATATCTCACATAAAAATTCATTAGCATCCTTAAGCAAATTGATATACAAGACCTGTTAGATGATTCAAGATTTATAAATAAAGACTTATAAATTAGTCATCAACGATTAGATGTTTGTCGCATATAATGGATTTAATCTTTGTCGTCATCAATATAGTTTGCACGCTAGTAAGGATGATTTCATCCTAGTTACACAAATCCTAACCACAACACATATCACAACATAACAGAAGTGAATGATACGGCTCAGACAGTTCCCATATGAGTCCTAACACGCGTTCAAAAACCTGAATTTTATATTCAAAGGATGAAGCTATAATAAGCTATATAAACTGCTTCATTAAGTCAGTTATTCTATCAACCAGCCGTATAGAATAATATCAACGAATGGCAAATTCCCCCCCCCCCTCAGTTCATGATGCTTCAACTGCTTTGTTGCGGGTCCACTATCTCCCTACTGAATACCTCTTTGGCATCAAAGTAACCCGGCGTAACATTTTTTAGAGTTTCGTGTAAATCAAAGGTCATTTTATTCTGCTCAGATTACCTATGTAAAGTCACAAAATATTTTCACTACCAAATATTTTTCTAACTATAATTGAAACTTTATTGTATTTTTCAATATAATAGCGCACGAAGAAAGACAGTTTCACCAATGAGGACGTTCTAATCATAAGGGTGGCGAATATAAAGAGTCATCTCCGCCATTTCTTAGCTAAAAGTGTGACTGCAGTAGGGTTGTTCGAATCGGATTCTTATACAACCCTTATTGTTTCCTGTATCATCAGGTTTCAATTTATGAACATCGTCCCAACCAGCATTTTATAAACTGATATTTGATCATCATTAAATCTGAAGTGATAAAGATCAAGTTGTAACCAAGCTCTGATGCCATCACCTTCAAATGGACTTTATAAAATTCTTTGTTTGTGTTGCTGGTATTGTATATTTAATGTCGTTCTTGATAACCTTGAAAAGCACAAGTCAATTGTTTCTTGTGATCTCATTATCAGAGTGAACGATCTGTCCCGACTTCCAGCTTACTCCTTGAAATGGCCTGATTTTTCTTTAGTGGAATACATATTCAGGCGTGGATCCAGAGGTACTCCAAAATTGTTGGAAGAGTATAAAAGATCGTTACAAATCCATTATCTACTGCCATCAGGTAATAGATAATTGACAATCAAATTACCTTAAGCACTCTTCCTGTAATTTTGCATTAACACCAGATCCTTACCTGCATGTTTTACCATTTGGTTTACCGCATTCAAAGCAACATGCTTTCCTGCTGTTTATAATTGGTCCATGGTACATTGTTGTTGGAAGCTTGGTTGTCTGTTTTTGCATTATCAATCGAGGAGCTTTTCTCAGGTTTTCATTTAGTAATGTAATATTGCTAAAAAGGTTTTTTTTTCAGAATCGATTTTGTGATTTGTCTACGTTTGATTGGCAACCCATATTCTACGTAGGCTCTCTTACAGTAAGCAAAGGTTTTCTTCCTAGAAAAAGATACAAATTCTCATAAAAATCCCAACTGATCCCACTAAGAAGAAACATTAATTCTGTCCTCTTTTTGAAGCTTTATCAACTTTAGAAACAACTGCACCAGATGATTATCCAAAACACATAGTTTGAAAACGTCGGAATGATAAGCTATTTGACAGTAATATTTACTGACTCGTTTTATTCTATAGCGTCACTAGTTTTTTGGTGTTCTCGTTTCTTTTCATTGTAGAACTGACCAAGGTATTTAACGTTGTGTGAAGCATGCATCGTCAAAAAGAAAATTAAGAACCACTTTTTGTTTGTATTTCCAGAGAGAAACTAGAAGTTGCAAAAAGAAATAAGAAAGTTAAGTGGGAGAGAACGGAAGCAACATTCATATTAATAGACATCGAAACGAAGTCTTTCCTATGGTTTGCACAATTCTCGACGTGATTTGATTTTAGCACGATTCTTGAAGCATGCAGAGGTGATTTTGAACCCAAGGGAAAATTGATAAACTTGTAGTTATACTTGTAAAATGCTTACTAGAGGAGCAGAAAGCCATGGAATAGATAGCAAAAGAAATAAAAAAGACTTTTACCAGGTTTATGTGAATAAGAAAGTCGCTGACGCTTAAATTCGGCGCTTAGTATTTTTTGTTTGTCAAATGTCGTGCTTTTCCTGGAGATCAATGTTGTTTATTTTTTTCCAAGGGAAGTTCTGTGAATGAATATATTAATATATGTATATTGTTAAATTAAGCAATGAAATCAGTCTGGCTATACCTGACTCTGCCGTAATATCTATTTTTGACCTGCAACGTCAACATCTCTCCGTACAATGACATTGTCTGGTCTTGATCCTTGACTTCACAAAAGACATTTATTCTTTTCAAATGCAAGATTATCATTGATTTAACTTAACGGAACTTTTTATGCAGCGAAGGAAGACTTTCATGTTTACAGTACAATAAGGAGTAATTTGCAGACCTCTGTTGTCAAAATTTAAATTTCTATCCATATGGGAAAATGCAAACGGTTCATGCATGCATTTGCTGTTCGCTATAGTTTCAACTTCAGTTTCGCAATGACTTTCCATGATTTTCTTGCGGAGCGAACGTAATCCATATAACAGAACATATTTTAGGTTCTGTTATCTTTTCTGTAACATATCCGTTAGCTCAACAACTGATTGAAATAAGATACTATTTCAAGGATACTGTTTATGTAAGCAAGTTATAAGGCCCACTTAGTCTGATCTAAAATATAAATTCCACATTTTATGACATTTAAGATTAATGATATTGAATGAATGTCGGATGACTCTTGTAAACAATTAAAAACTTTTAATCGTTTATCGAACATCCTATGTAGCATGTTATAAAATGCTAGATGTAAGTGTTGGGTTAGTTTTACAGCGAGTTGCAACAACTCGAGTGATAATATGCTAGTGAATACAATTCTCACAGAGATCAAAAATTTAGAGAGTAAAAAACTAGAGATAAAAAATTTCTGTTGGAAATGTAAAACGCATTAGATTAAAAGAAAAACACTCTCTCGCGGATATGTTGGATAACGTATTGAATCAGATCCAACATTTACATCTAACATTTTACGAAATTTTGCAAGTATGTTAAACAGAATGTTGGATAAAAGATTCTAGTTGTTTAAAAGAGTTATCCGATATTTATCGAACAATCTGTGCAACATTACATGGAATGTTGGATGCAAATGGTGTATCTGTTTAGGAAGTTCTTTACGAGTTGGACATCCGTACTCTACAATTTTTCGTGTAGCAAAGCTCTAAGGGGTAAATCCCACTCCACTCGTCATATATAATATTTACTTGTTAATTTATCTATAATCTATGCGTAATCTTCCTTTTTTTAAGTGTTCTATTTATCTATCTTTAAAATAAAAGTTTTGTGACAAGTAGCAACTTTATGGTTAATACACGCTTTTTTTTTATAAGAATACGTTTTATAAGAA
>JAUBWS010096876.1:0-11080 GCA_032270445.1 Darlingtonia californica | reverse complement strand
AATCTACTTAAGAATATAGTAGGATGATTTCGACTAAAAAGTTAAGAATATCCATCATGAAACGAAAAAACACCATTTTTATATAAAAAAAGAAGCGTGTAGTCACTTTCATAAGATTCGTGATCTTTTTACATGCATATCTGTAAAGACAAATAAATTCAAACTCGAAAAAGTCAGTTAATTACTTTGAGTAATTATAGCAATCTTTTGTTTTAAAAAAGATCAATAAACATATTGCCAATTTTTTTTTTCGAGTTGATAATAATTTCTCAAGGAAATAGTATTCTATGACTGTAATATCCCTTTGTTTTCTCCAAACTTGCAAGTTGTTGACAAGTTTGTCCCTACAAATATGTATTCGTTTAAAAGATATATACTTGCTATGAAAGTGGCTAATACCGACACTAGGCCACTCAGACCTACTTACTTACTTACTTACTTACTAAGGCAAATCTGTCTCGATGTCTCGTTTTTCCAAACTTTTTTTATAAGGCTTTCTACGGGAAACTAAGGTGAGAAATTGTCATCTGAACACACTCTAAAGATCCACATAGACAGATCCAACATTTACATGCAGTTTATCTTGCGTTTGAGGACCATTAAAATTTTCCGTAGTAAAAGCTTCTTAAATTTGTTTGAATAATCGAGGCAAATATATCTCTAGATGACTAGTTCTTTCAAACAATTATTCCAGACTTTTCTACGGAAACTTTAATGTGGTCCTCAAACGCAAGATAAACACACTTTTTAAATCCAATATTTAATGACTGAAATGTTGTACAGAATGTGTATGAAAGTTTTTAGTTGTTTAAAAATGTCATTTATTAACAGTCACCCAACATTCTGCCTAAATTTGCGGGAAAAATTCATGGCGAATTTGGCCAAATAAATCCAACAAGTAACAGTACCGTATCCACAAAGTAGCCTAACACCGCTTTAATTATGACATCGAAAATTCTATATTGGTAGCATATAAAAGAAAAAAGATTTTTTGAAGTGCAACAACACCAACAAAATTCCATCGATGAAACTCTGCTTTCCTAGGTAATTTTCAAACAATTTCCACCTTGATAAACACGAAATAGACATATGAATAAAATGCCGTATAGAAAATATTTTATGTATATTCCAGAAGTGTATTAACGAAATCAATTCTTGAGAAAGGCCTTTTCCAGCTCTTTTAAAGCTTTCTATTCCCTTTCCTCAATGTTTGATTTTTACTCAATTGCTTTTAAGAAACAACATTGACAAGGGGAAAAGGGGTTTTAGAAGATACCTTAAAATTACTTAAAAGTTTTGGTCATAATTGCATGTCGGCATTTTGACCTGGAGAAGCCTCTGCGAGCAACTCATGATATCATAACGGCTCGGTAACATGTTCAGAAGCACGAAACTATTTGTGCACCGTGGTCCAAATAATTGTATCATTATTCATATCATTAAAAGAATTGAAACAGTAATTAGTCATAATCAAACGAAACGTAAGTAATGAAGTAATCACTCAATTTTTGACAAAGCTGTCTAAAAATATCCTTGTAATTTTCATGTAAAAAATAACCAATTTCATTTGCCTGTCTTTCAAATTCTGAAGACGATAAAGTGCCTGCCAGAGTCAGAGAATTGATTTCTTTATGATTTTTCCCTGCTAATTTCTACCTTTTTTCCCTAATTTTTCCCCAGCTTTTCAGCTACTCTAGATTCAAAATAGCCTTGGAGCACCCTCGTTTCCAGGACCCCTATTTGGATGACGCTGTGAAAGGATAAAGCGCCATCGGCATATCAAACAGCAAGAAAAAGGTCCTGGGAACGAGGTTGGCCTTGAATTTAAGGAAATTAAAAAAACGGCGCCACAAACTTAAAACTAGAGTACATAAAAACAGTATAATGACGTACGAGGACCCATCATGGTTGTGTTCGACGCAAAGAAATGGTATCTTCTGATAAACAATCTAATCATTTTTCCTGCTTTTCCAGGAATTTCAGCCGGAAGTCTGACTTTTTCTCGATTTTATTGGCAGACACCTTGCGATCCCTGTAGTTTTTGTTGGGAGAGTGGGCCCAGGAATTCAGCCAAAAAAATCAGTCAACCCTCAAGTTTCAATGAAGTAAGTTCAATATTGTTGAAACTGAAAATTGTTCAAACTTTCACCTAAATTTCTATTGAGAATTGATTTACCCTTTAAACCATTAAACCATGAGATAACCCTCAATATTTTGAAGTTGTTACTCACATGGGGGGAAATCGCCAAACATAGATTTTTGTCATCCTTAGGATCCATATTTTTGCGGGTGGCCCCGACACCGGAACTTACAGCTTTAATTTTCGAAATTGCGTTTTTTGGCATTGGTAATAGGATTTTGACGGGAGGCTTAAAATCATGAAATTTCAAACTAGTCTTTTGGAAAAACCACTTATACCATCCGAAAGCTCTTGAAAAACTGTAAGAAGACTTTTCAGTGAGTATAGGGAAATTCTGTACTGATTTTGAAATGTTACATTCAAAAATTTACAAAATTGACCAAGTCGACTTTCATGGGTCAATATCTCAAATTCAGTACAAAATTATATATGTCTGTACTCTATGCAGTTTTTTGGGAACTTTCAAATGGTATAAGTGGTTTTTCCGAAAAACAACTTTGAAATTTCATGATTTTAAGCCTTCAGTCAAAATCCTATTATCAATGCCAAAAATTTTTGAAAATGAAAGCTGTACGTTTCGGCGTCGGGGCCACCTGCAAAAATATGGACCCTAAGGATGACAAAAATCCATGTTTGGCGATTTCCCCCGATGTGAGTAACAATTTTGGGTTATCCCATAATCAATAGAATATGTAGTTGATTTATTGTCAAAAGTAAGTTTTTTTGTAATTTTGAAAATCTAATTGTACCGGTCGTTAGTAACGTTACTGAGGGGAAATATCCCCTTTTCTAATTGCGCTAGACATCTAGGAGATTGAATGCTGAGGTGGAGCGCCACACCTATCGTCAGCTCCCAGAACTTACTGCATAAACCAGATTTGATTACCTACTCTATGCTACTCATGCGTGGAGTGGACAGAGGCAGGTATCGAACCCACAAACTTATCTTTTTTCCAGGTACTGTGAGGTTTAATTCCAAAATTGTTAAAACAGAGTATTTTCGACATTGAAGCCGGTAGCAAAAATACATTAAGCGAAATATAAACCAGTAATTTCAAAATATAAATATTACAGAATTCTGCGAATCTAATTTATTTTTGTAATTAATAATTTTTTGACTGCGCTTTGAAACCTTCACTTTAGGGTGCCTGTTTACAAAACGAGGTAAACAACTTTGGGTGTCAAGAACAACTTTTGACTCACAAAATTCGATGAATGAAAAGACGGCAGTTTCGTTCAGAAAACGTTTTTTATATTTTTCATTTTAAAATACGTAGGATTACAATAGATCAGAAATGATATAAACCTGCATTTAGTAAATATTTACAAAGACAAAAACTTTTTACCAGTTTTACAACTTGACTTTCAATGTTACACGTATTGCTAATCACAATGATTTTAATATTTAATCAACTACTTTTGTGCCGGGGATTTTCAACATTTTGGAATTTTTAAAAGGGGCGAGGACGCTAAAGACTGGTGAAATTATTCACTAGAAAAATTGATGAAGCTGTTCAAATATTGCTTTTATAGACTTCCTTTGTGGTAAAACAGTTTTATATCAAGAATCATCAATGAATTAAAGCTCACTAGCAAAGATGATTTTTTAAAAACTAAACACCTTATCTAACTTTTTTGAAAATATATGTTACATCAATCAAACAGTAGAAATAAACTACACAATACAGTAAATGAATTTCATATATAGTAATAAGAAGAATGAATGGATGATTCAGCAATAAAAAGAATGAATGGATGATTCATGTATAGTAGTAATAAACTTTAAAAAATACGTCAATAAAAGAAATTATACAGTGAGCAAAATTAGTAAAAACCCTATGTGGAGGAGTGTTTTCTTTTTATGACATCATAGCGAAGTATAATGTTTTCCATAAAGGATGTAAATAAATAAAGTTTAACAGGATAAATATCCAAGAAAATCAATCTTGATTGAAAATCAACCCTTTAAAAACTTTCCACTGAGGTCTAAAACTACGTCGACTCTAAAGAAAGCTTGTCCCGTTCTATATAAACTTTTGAATGAAAAACAATAAGCATTTTAACCCTTTAAGTGCCGGTATGTTAAAATATTGAGAAAAACCCAACCGGTGGAGTGTTTTCTATTTAAACGGCACGCAATCCTGCGTGCCGTTTAAAGAGAAAAACACTCCACCGCATAGGGTTTTTCCTGCAAAAACGGTCATCGGCACTTAAAGGGTTAAAAAAAATGTAGTATACATTTAAATTTTTGTCACATTTTAATTAAGCAGAAATACTCAGGGAATTTTTCTGTAAATTTGAAGCAAATATCATTTACAGTTGAGATGTTCTATTGAGAAAGTTACCATAAGATAGCTTGGGTCAGTAACGAGTTTACGAGACTTCTACTTAACTTTGAACAAAGGGCTTGGTAGGTAGGGCAATTTCTTGAACAGGACGTATTTGGAAAACGTTTAGGTACAAGCACTTTGTTCACGACGTTCAGATAACTGACTCCGTCGTTCGTCACTTGTCAAAATGACGTTATGTTTGTGTCGGCCTTTCATCTTTGACCGGAATTTTCTGTTTTAGTTTTTCTTTCTCTGTCACAGACACTGCTGTTTCTATATACAATTTATATAATTCAATTAAAACAAATATAATATATTGATAAATGTGCAACTGAAAAAAAAAATAACAAAACCGTCTGTACATAATGCCGCTTTGGATTTCCGATTTGTCCGTTGTAATCAATTACCATTTTGAGTTCTTTATCTCTTTTCCAATTAAATACGATTACATACTCTTGTTTTGAAAATCCCTCTTTTTAGTTCAACATAATATCACTCTTTCCTGCCATCACCGGCAAAAATCTTTTCAACAAATGACCCGGTATTTTGGCGTTACCGAAGTCATACATCTGCCCGCTATCCTCCGCAGCGCTCATCAATGTTGTTCCAGCTGAAGTAGACGGGCAGTCAGTCACTCCGACGCTCTCCTCGATTGACGCTTGGTAATTGTCGGTCAAATCGGGCAAAGATAGGTCATCAAATGACACAATTTTGTCAATGCAGGATGGCGGAATGTAGGGTGCCCGGTCAATTAGCTCACTTTCATCGATGTCGGCCAATAACGAATTGATGTCACGTGATTTGAGATCACAATCAGAGAATGGGCCGGGTATGAAGGGTGACCGCTCGTTCATATCAGCGGAATTGATATCACGCAATTCTTCTTGCATATCCAGGAACTCCAAACCGGGCATATCGGGATCGTCTGGTGAATCCGAATCGGAATAAGCTTGGTCTGTAAGCGGTTCCATGAACTTGCTGTATGAAGTGATTGCTTCTTTCTTCTCTACGATCGTTTTGGCATACTTTTTGGACACACTTTCTTCGAAAACATCCCTTGTTGGTGTATTTCGCTTCTTTTGGTTTAATTTGAAGGATGAAAGTTGTTCTGTGGATAAAATCTCATCACCTAGCTCCATACCACTAAAATAAATAAAAAAGTTTGTCTTAAAAACATCCTAATTCAAGATTCAACTCAAAAGGATTCGTTTTAAAACATTCCCAGTCACAATTATTAGCATTATTATCATCATTTTTCACCCAGGAAAATCTTTTGCGCTCTTCATGAAGTGTTATAAGGGTGGTACCTCTTGAAATAAGGGTGGTACCTCCTGGAAAACACTTACACCAACCTTTATAGCATTAGCGATGATTTGATATTTACATCGCCGAAAACCTCACGAATACGTCAAAGTTCTTTGGGACCTGTGAGCGGAGATCAGCGCATATTAACCATGTTGGTTAAGGACTTGAAAAACGAATGACTCAGCATTATAGAATACTTGGTTGCCTAAAAGAAAACACCTGATCAAGATACCTGATGATGTAGTGAATACATATGATATATTGTGGTTGACCAGTTGATGATTGGTAAACAACATTTGCTTTGGTTTGCATCCATATCCATCCACCATCTTTCAAAAGAACACGATAATATCCGCTCACTGCTTGTCCTTTCTTCAACACTGAGCAAAAACAAACAAATTATTTTTGTAATAAGATCTGGTCTTGAATTTAATAGTGTCTTTACAAAGCGCGATAAAAATTTCTGACAAGAATCAGAGCTCGTATTTTCCCAGGATAGCCTTTTCATCAAATCTGTTATCAAGAATTCTGCCTTCAAGAAAACACCTAAGAGGTCTCCATGCCTCACATCAAAAGTCTCGTGAAGATGTCGAATTTGGGACGTCGAAGTCCCCCAGTGGGCAAAATCTTGAAAAAACCAATATGGAGGAGTTGCGTGCCGTTTAAAAGAAAAACACTCCTCCATATAGGGTTTTTACTAATTTTACCCACTGGGTCTAAACTCAGTGCCTTTTCCGTCCAGCCGCGGATATATACACAAGTAACCGTTCCACTTTCCATGCAGATGGGAAGTGGGTAAAGGTTCAGGAAAAAATGAAACATACCAATTTCATGACAATCTTTGATGACCTTAGTATCACACATATGCGAGTATAAATACCAAGATGTGTTGACCATGCTTCGGCATTTGTAACCCAGAATATCCGAGGCTCTACAAGTAGTAAACAGAGACAAAAATTTAAGATTTGATTCTTCTCTGACTCTCTCGTAATTTACAAATCAATACCCTCCAGACAAACAAAGTACAATATTTTATTCATTTATTTCGAACACCTTAAATTAAAAAAAATCGTCCAAACTAAAGACATATTCTGTTCCCATCACAACAATCAATAGTAATCAAAATCAACGACTCATATATTTCATGAAAAATTTTCAAGCCCAAAGCAGTTGGAATGTAGTGGTATTTTATACTAGTCCAACGATAAATAAAGAATAAATAAAAATAAATTCGAGCAAGCTGAGTTATGCAATACAATGTCATCATGGATCAGACTCTCAAACTCGAATTTTAGTCCTTTCGTATTTCAGTATTGTGATTTTAAAGAGCATCAAGATTTGATAAACAATGTGAATCCCAAACTTGCAAAGTAACACTTACAGGTCTTCCACTTCTGTGAGCTTCAGGTCAAGAGAATGCTTTGTAACGAAAGTCTGGCGATCTACCGGTACTTCGAAACTGGCACTGGACAACAATGGACTTCCCACAGCTAACAAACATCTTGTCATGGAGCCATTAGAAGTTCCCAGTTTTGTACGGTATGTCTGGATGGTACCAACACAATGAACCACCTACAAAAATATCAAGAAAATGCTGGTGAAAAGGGTTGGAGATTTGCAAATTATTATAGCTGAAATGTGGGAAAACTTGATCACCATTTTTGTTTTTTGTCTTTTTATTATATAAAACTTGCGCCATCATCATGGTACATTACGAAACGTTTTATGTGGTGACTAAAGTGTAAAAAGTAAAGCTTAACATAATAATTCCTATTTTGAATAATGTTTAATACATTTTTTAAAAATCATACTATCGATAAGCTATTAAACCTGTGGGACACCCACGATCTATAGCCTACACTACTAACTGAGCTACCAGTCCATTGTGAACCATGGATTGGGCCTGTTCCTTAGAACTTAAAGCTGTATAATATTGACTTTTTTTTTGAAGAAAAAAGGTTTTGCTTTCCAGAAGTAAGACACCACGAGCTTCTACGTCATAAACAAAAACAAAAACATTACAATGAGAACTTGACAGCAACTTACCCTGTAAATGGAGGCATTGATGTTGACACTCTTGCCTCTACTTGTCAATGTTGACTTCATACGAAGAGAAAAAGATCGATGTGGACTATTTTCCAGTTCAGCAGATACAGCTACAAAATGTAAACAAATTTTTAAGATTCCAAATAATCAATAACCTTTCTCTTCTTTGGGTGTATAAATTTTCTCATTAGTTCAAATCATACAAAGGATTTAATTATTAATAGATCCGTTGGTATTTTTAGGTAAATAATACCTTCACAACGTTCAACAAAACTTTTTTTGACAACCAAAACAATCGTACTTAAAGAACCAACGGTCAAATTTGTTGCATCTTGTTAAATCAACCATCTACAAACCGTCAAATGGGATTTCAAAAAAATGTATCTCGAATAGAGAACTGTTCAGCATCTAACTATTACATTCTCAATCAAGACCTCTTTCAAATCCCTTTATTCTCTACCCCTAAACATCAAACATTTTTCTGAAAAAAGCCCTATTCAAGTGTTTTTATATATACTAATGTTTTTGACAATTTACCTTGTTTTGGGTTCTTCACATAATTGTTGGTATCAGAACAGTAAAGACCATCAAAAATCTCCATATCTTCCAAAGGGACTTGACCGCCAAGTTGTTTTGCCAGATTCTCTTGGTCACAAGGGTGGACATATTTATAGATACTGTTTCCAGTTATATCAATCTGTCAACAAAATAAGTTTCAAAAATTAAGCATTGCAAAATGGAAACGCCAGAGCTTGCTTATGACGCATTATCAGGTAATATTTTGTTGGAAACATTTTCAATCGGTTACAATTATCATTTTTTCTCAAAGATTTCGTCGGGTTAAATTTTGGTCACTGGCAAAAAAAAGTTGGTTACTTTTTCCTTACGAAAATGGTTTAATAACAGAGTAATTATAGTCCAAAAACTAGGTTCATTCAGTTCATTTACTGTGAAATTTCCAGCCTATAAAGTACGATATTTCTGGCTGGTATACCCCAGTGGGCAAAATTGTGAAAAAACCATGTGAAGGAGTGTTTTCTTTTTAAAATTGCGTACCGTTTAAAAAAGGAAAACACTCCTCCGCAAAGGGTTTTTAATTATTTTGTCCACTGGGACGTGGGTATGGAT
This sequence comes from Darlingtonia californica, assembly GCA_032270445.1. Lineage (NCBI taxonomy): Eukaryota > Viridiplantae > Streptophyta > Magnoliopsida > Ericales > Sarraceniaceae > Darlingtonia > Darlingtonia californica. Next base: position 2,131 of record JAUBWS010096876.1, on the reverse strand, counting down.
TGTGGTTACCATGAAAAAAATAGTTATTCACGTTCAGTAAATTTTCAACAGGTGTTCTCGCTTTAAACATCAACAAATTAAAGAATATTTTGTGAAATATACATGCCGCAAGAAATCAGTAAGTTTTAATTGGTATTCATTTTCATTAGAATTTGTGCAAATGATCAAGAGAAAAAACTTGTTTCCTTAATTATTTCCAAAATAGAAAATCAATTATGATTCACGTCTCAAAGTCGCATTAATGTATATATAAGTAATTGTTCTATTAATGATAACAATGTGTGCTACTCTGTTAGCAAATAATGACAAGAAAAACAGGAAAAACTAGTCTCATATCAAATCTACTGAACGCGTAGCTACAATCAGGGACATTGTTAGAAGTCTAGGAAGAGGCAACTAATTTCTAAGTTAAAAAACCATGAAATTCATCATGTGTTTCATTTAGTTTTGCCCCCGATTGTAGTTTATGTATCTTTTTAAGAGTTGGAACTAACCTGTTGAAGACCAAGGTTTTCACTGACATTCGGTGAAATATACAGGACTTGACCATCCTCTGATAACACAAAAATGAACCCTCCTAAAGCACCTTGGATTTGTGCATTGAAAATTGAATCATTCAGATCCTTGTCCAAGGTCAAACTTGTATCTGTAAAAACAAGAGTAATAATACATAAATTTAACTTCGAATGTTCGTCACACAGGATAAAATAATTTTCTGTTCATTAAGACAAGATTTTTGCTAAAAATAATAAGGTATTTATCGACCCAGATACATATTGTCATAACAATATAATCATATCTTATCGTGGCTCAGATCATGTTTATTTACGTTTTTGGCGACGTTTCGAGAGACCCTTTTTTCGTTATATCAGGTTAAGTGGAATGGTCCTAACTCACTATACATACCCATTCAAAAGGATTTGCTGACAAAAAAAACCAAATGTACCTCTTATCTGTTGTAATACATGTTTGATTTTGATGTAGCTGTTCGAGAGTCTCATAGCACACAAGCGATCCAACTTTTCACTTGGTGGCAGCTTCAATGGAAGCTGAGCAGCCAACTCACTAAATTCATCATTTTGTTGACCTCGTCTTTGTCGTGCTGCGTCTCTTGATTTCTTCTTTTTTGTTTGCTCCATTTGGTTCGAAACACAATTCACGTCTAATATTCTAATGAAAACACAAACGTAATTTTATTGTCTTTAGAAATTTCTATATCAGTAACGTGCTAGTTGTTGTTCAATAAACTGGTAACAACTGCATCAACGCACATCCTTATAATAACTCCCTCCCTTTGTCACATATACCAAAAATACCCAAAAAACCCTGACGTCAAAATTGTAAACACGGATCACGTGAATTGTGCATTTCACACCGTCTCATAAACGAATGCAAAACTGCACAACTCGTACACGATAATCATAACAAAACTATAACTCAACTTTCGTCATCAAAAAACAGCAATCTTACTAGTAAATAATTGATGTCAATTCTCTTCTATCATAACAAAACAAATTTAAATAGATGGAATGTCCTACGAATAATACATATTGTTGGAGCTCCATTGTTTCTGAAGGAAGCTTTATTACTATGGTAAAAGGTTGATAGGATTGTTGTCTAGCAACATATAGCAAGCATAAAAAATCATTTATTATTCTGTGCAAACAATAGTGTACGTGATCAAGGAATAATTAATTCCAGTAATCCACTTTGGCGGAGTTTCAAGTAGTTTCAAGCTCTTTTAGAAATTCTTTGATAAGCTGCAGAAAAGATGAAAAGTTAGGCACAGGAGTATGATAGGATTCATAGAATTCCACGCAAACATTGGTAGTACTTAATTCAACTTTTCACTGGTTGAGTTCAATTTTCTTTTGTAAGACAAAGAACCAGAGGCTTCCCTAGATCTATATAAAATAGGGTCACGAGAAAAGGAGTAGATTTCTACAAACTAACTATTTAAAAAACAGTATGTACAAGGCCTTTTGTTGTGATTGCCAGTTTTTAATAATTGCATAAGTTTGTAAAGTCTTTTTCAAAACAATATTGGAAACATAAACCAGGCCCGTAGCCAGAAAGTTTTCCCAGGAGGGGCATTCGAAGATAGAGTCACCCGAAGGGCCACCATTGGTTG
>JAUBWS010096865.1:0-11081 GCA_032270445.1 Darlingtonia californica | reverse complement strand
TCAAAATTGTACGTCTTATCGCCACGATTCTCTCTTCACGTATGTATTACAATCGCGCAGAAAATGACATGAGAAAAGGAAAATAAAAAGAAATACAAGCGCATGTTCTGCTACATAAATGACAATTTTTATTCATTATCTATACTTTTGCTTTTACAACTTCAAACACCTTGCCACCTGTCTTGATAGGCGTGAAAAGAAAAATTGAATGCATGGTCAACATTGGTTACACAACATTAGTGTTTCTCCTTTTAACACCTCGATTGTTTCTAACAAAGTCCGTCTTTTAGAGAAAACAAGTAATTTTTTTCAATGTAATATGCAACAGGGTGCAAATTTTGGTTCTAAATGCCTGACCCGCCAAAAATGATCCACAGAGAACCTTTGTGAACGAGCTTTGAGTTTTTCGTACTGCGTATGCACCATCACATCACTCACATCATTAGCTTGGTAAAGTTACCTTGTATAGTGAATTGACAATGACATAAATAGTACATAAAATGTAAAATTGTACCTTTTGAACTGCGCATGCGCAGAAAAATTTCGTAAATATGATAATCATTCTCAGCATGGTTGATGACACCGACACTCAAAATAAACAAATTAAAGAAATATAAGCATCGTTTGTACCACGCATGCGTGTATGCAGAAAATTTTCGAAAATATGATAACCATCTACAGCATGATCGGATTGCTTTTTAAAGTATTGACACCGAAAAATAGGAAGATCTTTTTATGGTGCATGAACCACTCGATTTTGAGAAAAACACTCTTATGGTATGAAGATAGATAAAATTACAAGGTGAGGCAAAAAAAATTATTTTTAATATAATTTTTATTCCATTTAACTTTGCTTTGTTCTTATTCATTTAACTTTGCTTTGTTCTTATCCAACTGAACCGAGCCTTACGTTTTTCTTAAATTTTTAGAGGAATCTGAGCTTCAATGCTTAGACCAGGCAACAATTAATTTGTCAAATCATCTCCACAAATTAGACAAATTGCGACCTATATCAATGTGTTCCCATACCTAACAGACTTCAAAAAATGTAGGTAAATAGAGTTTTTTTTCATTAAGCAAGGGGTGCAGACATATTTTTCTACAGGTAGTGAGATACTGTGAAATGGTATGGTTTGTAGGGTTTCCATAACCCGGTGTTGAGTTATTTGACTTTGAAAATTCGAAAAAATTGAAATCCTACAAACCATACCATTTTTCAGTAGTAATAAGTAAGGTAAATTCTTTTAAACAAATTTTATGACCCATTGAGTTTAAATAAAAGTGCTGACGTCAGTAGAAAATGGTCAAAAAGTAGGCATTTTTACCCTTAAAATGCTTAAATCTCAGTATGAAATGGTCCAAAATTTACAAATGACCCCATTTTCCTTATCTACTCTTTATGCTCTATAACGGGAATAGGTTGGATTTTGAAAATTAATGCCTTTAAAATTTCAATTTCGAAGTAGGGACCATTGATCTGACTACTCTCAGGTACTGAATAAAAAAGTACAAGAGGAAATATTCGTACAGGGGCAAAATAGAAGCTAAAATTAATAATCGTACAGTATAGAATAAACGTATAGAGGTACGGTAATATCAATAATCAATAACAGGGATGATTTAGTATGGGAGACATAAAATGTACTGAAACACATTTTTTCCTCTAATTTACTGACTTCCAGACTTAACAACATTGAGTTTCGTTTACAACATGAAAGTGCACGTTGAACACGGATGTGAATATTACAAACATTCAAATTTTTGGTTAATGGTCTACACATTATCATTAGAGAAAACTTGTGAACCTGAAGTATATAACAGCATTTTGTTCTTCCTTTATTATATTTGTACCAAAAACGTTTTTCTGCGTTTTTTTTTAAAAAATTCTGTATTGTATGATGAACAACACGCTGTTTTATGTGATTCATATGAGATTAATGATGACATAGCAACGTGTTGCAGCTTAATCATTATTTTTAAAGATATTCCTGAAAGTAAGTAAGTAAATACTGATAAGATTTGTTTTATCAATATTTGATATTAGCAAAATTTGTTTCGTTTCATGATTAGCTGCATTAACTGCAAAAGATATCGGTCAACGTGCCAGGATTTGTGATAATTTTCATCTGTTTTTACAGAAATTTCTCGCTTGTCCGTATAGCATTATCTCACCACACGACTCAGATCAGCGTCAGTCGTCCCGCATTTTATCTTTGATGAACGGGTAAGTACATTTTATTTTTTAATAATGATTTTGTTTTTTGTGGAGCTGTGGCTTTTAATGCCAAAGAGCTCATAGAAGTATATTGTAATAACCGAACAGCCAAGATTTTGGTTAAGTACCCTACCCGCCTCTCCGGGCCAAGGAAAAGGAAAAATATTAGGACCCCCTGCTCAAAAAAATTCTCGCTCGCTCGACCTTTGCATTAAGCCTCCTCAAACTGTTTTAGTAAATTACGGCCCTGAGTTAAGGATCGCTACTGCGGATCTCAAGGTTCCTGGATCGAATCCCTACCATTAAGCTACCAGTGGCGAAAAATGTCGTCCTGTTAAATTCTAAACGGCTTCTTTCCTAGTGGGCACGGCCCGTCCTCCGGACGTCATTTAGACGTCTCTTATTCAATTTCTGAAGCCGCCAATTGAAAATAAAAAAGAATTTAACACTAGTAGATACAGATTTGTTTTATTGCTGCAGATGAAAAATGTTTGATCAAATTATAAGGTATCTCACTGTTATTCTTGAGAAATCGCGAAAACAGCAAAAAAACGCTACTTTAATTTGGACGGGGGGGGGGGGGCGTCCAGTGGACGTTTGGAGGACGTGCCGTGTTCACTGGGTTGCAGGTGTTTCACGAGGTAGACTAGACTATTTCATAGTGTAAGAAAAAGCCATTAGCGCGCGGGCGAAAATAGGTCTGTCGCGCGGGAAAGGGAATATTTTCAGAGGGAAGGAAAAATACACGTATAAAATATTCTCTTAAACTTAGAGTCCCTTTAACTTAGACTATGAAAGTAGAGGTGGAGGTAGGCTAGTATTTAAAAAAAAACCAAGTATACCATTTGAAAAGAAAAGACCGTTTCAGAATTTATTAGATAGACATGAAGCTACTGTATTCTTAGCAAGCTTTTTGACTTACCATTCGTTCGCTATGAAATACTTTAAGTGCAGAAACTTTCACGAGCAGAAACTTTTTGGAGCAATTAACTTTCGCGTATTGTGATTTTTAGGACAAATTTTGCGAAAAAAACTTTCGTGTATTGAAAAAAAAGTCCATTTAGGGGAAAAAAACTTTCGCGAATGGCAAGATCCAAGGAATTTTTTTTTGATATATTTCATTAAAAGCTATCAAGCAAACAACTCATATAAACAAGTTTTGTTAGTTTTCAAGCTCATCCCACTTAGAGTCGCTTTCATCATCACTATGTTGAATGATGCTGCCACACAACAATTAAAATTCATCTGGCGTGATATCATAAATTGCCAAAAGATGACAATCATCTAGTCCCTTAAGTAATCCCAGTTAGGTTTTTTTTGGCTAAAAAAACTTTCGCGTTTTGATGATAATCCTTATTTTCGCGGAAAAAAACTTTCGCGTATATTTATTATTTTCAAATTTAGTGGTGTTGAAAAAAGCATCCGCGATTATTGATTTTTTATGAGTACATGCGCGCTCAACGTAAAGCAGCAAGGTTGTTGAAAACCTTTTTACAATCATATTCCGAAAAATTCCGAAAAATCAGTTTGAAGACAAATTTCGAATTAATGTATCAAAATATGATCAAAACGGAAATTCTCAGAGGGTTGATAATTTAAAAGACCTATGAAAATGTGTTGATGTTTAAATTGTTAGTACCTTGCGTTACAATGTCTTCTTTTATATCTGACGGTTTTATTGGTTTATTTCGATCACGTAAACGAGCGCTATTTTCCTGTAGAGACCGACGTCAATGAAGATGCTACTTACAATGCAATGGAAGGAAGTCGTTCTAAGCCCGGAGGGGAGGGGAGGGGACGTGCTGCTGGTCAGGGTTCTCTTTTTCAGCTCATCCAGTCCCACACAGGATCGCGAAGTCTGCAAAATTGAGTCCCATGTAGGGTATATTTTTACAAACTTAAATGGAGTTTTATTGAAAAAAGTCCCTCACAGGGTATTTTTTCACTTTCAGCAGTCCCTGATAGGTCCGATTTTAAAATCTCCAGAGGCAGGTCCCCGTCAATCACTAAGGTCTTTTTTCTGCGGGTTGGGCCGTAGCATTTTGGCAAATCTGCGAAATACCTCAAAATTTCCCCCCTAAAAAATTGGCCTTGATAAAGTATCGCCTATATAGTAACACGTCTAATTTTCTTTTTCTTTTCCCAGTTGATTGGTTACATGGTCGTAGCTATTATTGTATGTGTTATTCTGCTCATTGTTGCAATCGTTCTTGGTCTTGCCATTGGATCTATCAAAACATCATACTGTAACACTTATACTTACATTAGTGGTTCCTACAGATATCAAAGTATGTTTCAATTAATGACATATCTAAATGTTGCACTTTTTACTTTAATATTAATTTTTAATATTCGGTCAAAGGGAAGTCTAATTGAAGAAGAACGCGGGACGGAGATTCTACAAACGGAAGCAAAAAACGAGCATCCGGAAAGGCGGGAAAACTTATCTGCAGTTTTTTACAGTTTTCAAAAGCAGCTAAATCCTGACAATACGGGATTTTTTTTTTTGTACGGTACCGACAAAAGCAAACAAGAAATTTCGTATGCTTTGGGCGTATGGGCGTAATATTTATGCATCATGAATTCGACAATTCGAATGAGCGACCGTGGGTCGGATTTCATGGTGTGAGATTTTCACATTGATTCAATTTAGTTAGGTTCAGAAACTTGAAATTTGTGACTAGGATTCAGGAGTTAAATTTGTATCTAGATTTCAGAAACTTTAAATTTGTGACTAGATTTCAGAAACGTTTCATAAAATCTATATTGTCAGGATTTAGCTATCTCAGTTTTCCTACCCGTACCATGAATATATACACGCTTTTTTATAAGCAACAAAACTTTCCTGTTGCTTATTTACTTGCGAAATACAAGGTGCAAAATATCTCAGGACAAACTCTTTATTTGTTTTTCCCTCTGAGTTCATTATTATTATTGAATTGAACACTTCTACTCCTATGGGAGCTCGATTATCTTTTAAAATTAATTTCAATTCACGTTTTGGTCACTTGCCAATACGAGGCTAGGCTGTTGCTTACTAGATGCTCAAGTTTTTGTGAAATTTCAGGCTGGCGTTGCTTATAAAGTGTGGCTTAAAAAGAAAGCGGCAGAAAGCAGACCTTTCCCGAGTTTCCGTAGTTTTCAAATCTCGTAATCAACCGTAATCTTTTTCAAATAATGAATAAGTTTAGAAAACTTCATTATTATATACCATTAGTAGAACAAATATACAAGGTGTATCAAAACAAAGTAAAGTGAAAAAGTAAAATTGTTTTATAAGATACCCAAAATGTTAAATCTTTTAGTTTTGGTGCCAATAAAAAGATACACATCTCCTCTTTAAAAAAGTAAAAGAAAGTAAATCTAAAGACTCGTTTCTTAATTCTCCAATCTAAATTAAAGTCATGTAAAAATCTGAGATCGCTTTAACTGAAGTTAACTGAACTTGTTAGCAGTATGAAAAAAAGATTATAATCTGTTATAAGATGTTATAGAAAGCTCAAGAAGCGTTGTACCGACTGATAGAACTCTTTGTAAAATATGATAAATGACTTAAACCAAAACTACCAAAACTGGATGTTTTCATGAGCACCTGCATAAGGTGCTTAAGTACATAATTTAAATACAAGTAAAGTAAATATATTACCATAAACAACTTGGAAAACATGCCTAGCTGCTTAAAAAAGTGTTGAGTTACCGTTTTTTTAAATCTTACCTTCATGACTTTAATTTAGATTTGCGAATTAACAAATCGGTTATTAGATTTAATTTCTTTTACTATTTTGAAAGGAGATGTGTAGCTTTTTATTGGTACCGAAACTGAAAGATTTAACCTTTTGAATATCTTGTAAAACAATTTTACTTTTTCACTATACTTTTTTTTTATACTCCCTGTATACATTGGACCAGGATCGTTAAGAAAGACCAACTTGCTCGCTAGTCTCTTAAATCCTCTACCAAACAATTGTACCAGGCTACGGTTCCTTATTTTCGAACAAAATATTATTTTTTAGAAAAAGACTGCTCTGACGATATTGATGCAATACTTGCCTTATTGCGGTGCTTCTTGGCTTTTACCTCACTTGGATGCATCGCTACATTTGCTTCCTCTGTCTTTGGCTGCATTGGTAGCTGCGGTGGTGATTAGGTATGTTAAATATTTGACCTGGAGGTGACGAACATTTTTTCCGACGAAAAAGTTGTTTCACGCAAATCTTTTATTGCTTTCGAAAATATTATAGACACTATGATTTGTGTGATTTTTATCTAAAATCATGTTTTTGAAGTTTTTGTTTTCTTTCTTTTGTCCGGAAAACTTTCTCTGAATAAAGTTATATCATCCGTTGCCAGGTACCTTTTTAAACTCAACAAAAATTTCAATATTATAAAGTTACTATTCTTGATGATTAAATGCTTACTTTGGACTTTTTCAAATCTAATATCCAATATACGAGTTTAAAGAATTAAATAGCAAATATTGCGTAGATTCCCATAATGCAATAAAATCATAAGACAAATCTATTAATTCAGAATCTATGACTGGGACGTAGATAAGACCGTATGTGAGACCTATGCTCTCATTGGGACTAATTTTCCTCCAGGACTTAAGGCATCATGTCTGTGGAACCGTGATGACTGCTCAAGAAAAAATAGCAAACAATATACCTCAATGTTACACCCTGCATCTTCGACCTGCAACTTTGACCGTCGATAAATAGATGCGTCTTATATTGTCACATATTTGCTCTTAATTTTATAGGTTGTGATGGTGTGGCTACACCTGAAGGGTAGGGTTGAAAGCATTCATTATCGAATCAGCAACACACATAGCGTCAAAATATTTCTATATCAACATTTGGTGTTTCCGAATTAACTCTAATTGAAATGCAGTTATAATTTTGTAAAAATTAGTAATTTTAGTAATTTAAGTTATTATTATATTATTTTAAGTTATTATACATATTTATGTTGTTATCGTAATGTTTAATGTGCTACATTTTTCACATTTTTTTAAATTTATAGGTATCTCATGGTTCTATTTAGAAAAGTTTTCCGGAGTATTTTATAAATTTTGAAATTCTTATAAGCTTTAGAAACATTTTTGTCAGATTTGGTCAGATTTGGAGGCTTGGTCCACTCAAAAAATCTCGTACACTGTATTTTGAGTACTTTACCCCTCGAATCTTTACCATCCCTGCTATCCTCCATTCTTCCATTAATCATTTATATCTACTAACCTCACTATCCCTAACATTGTTACCATCCTTACTATCCTTACTAAATTCTAAATTTTGTAGATAATTCTTTTTTTTTATTTATCACTTTGGTTGAAATTTATTTATTTAACAAAGTTTATGTGTATCCAATTTCTCAATATTTTTGTTGTAAAAAAAATATTAACTCAAGAGGTGGAAATTATTGTTGTAAACTATAGTTTTCTTTGTATTAACTTAATTTACCTAAATTTAAACCTTCTCAACTGTTTCGTGCTGACGTAAGATGAAGGCTAAATATGAATATCTTGGAAGGGTTTTCGGATAATCTGGACTTAGGCCATAGCTAAAAAAAATCTATATTTTCTAGAAAGAAGGGGGTTGCATAATAAAATGTCATAATTTGCGTGTGGATTTGACTTAAGATATAAGTTAAAAAAAAATTTTCTTGTCTGTAAAACAACGCAAACTGGTCACATGATATTCTCACGTTTCGTCAAGTTCCAAGTCAAAACGACTAGTAAACATGAAGTCATTTACATGAAATTTGATATTTTTTCTGTAGAATAAATACCAACCAGAAAGGTGGCACAACTTAAAAAATTGACGCAATATTGACATTAAAAAGCGATGTGCGAAATTTGAAGTCCATAGTATATGTATCTGCTGAGATATTTCAATTATTAGGCATTTATGCTACTATGCGTTTTGTAGCAGCTATCCTTAAATCTTACCAAGCTATCGTATGCAATTTGGGCACATTGAAAATCACTTTTAGCTTGTAAAAGAGATTTCAAATAATTATCTCAAGATATTTGGAGTTTTTTTTCCCCGTGGAAAAGCTAAAGGGAAGAACTATTTTATAACATCTCATGAAAATGATGAAATTCGGATATCTCACTTATCTCATGAGTGGAAACCAAGCTTGATAAATCAATGTTAACTGATAAACACTTAAATGTCAATGACAAACATATTTGATTTGAATATATGATTTTGAATTTTTTTACGGTCCTGGACCCCTGGGTAGTGAGTGACCTTGATCCCCGGTCAAAAAATAGATTTCCAAATGTTCCCTAATGTTGAAAATTCCCGGCACAGAAATGGTTAAAGACCCTTTTCCAATTGAAGATCAAGATGTGGAAATTGATTTATTGGGAAGTTTCGTGGCTTTTAATCCACTTGGATTATTGCTACATTGGCAACCTCTATCCTTTTCTGCATTGTTGGCTGTTACAATGGTGAATAGGTATATGGTATATATGATTTCTATAGTATGTCTTCTTACGTGAATCGAGGGGTAAAGTACTCAACAAAAAAAATTCGTATACTTCGAAAAAAATCGAAACAAAATCCAACATCACAAAAATTTCGGCCAATAAATCACAAAAAAATGACAAATAAAATAAAAATCACAAGAGAATCACGAAAAAATCAAAAAATCTCGTAGACCATATTTTTGAGTGCTTTACCCCTCAACGTGAATCTCTTTTGAAAAAAAAGTGCTTGACGTAAAGGAATAATGGGAGCAGACATGATCATGATCAGTAAAAGAAAAGAAAAATTTGGGATTCATCTAAATCTAAAACTAAATCTGTTAGCTAAGAAATCCAATATTATATTAGATTTTTACCTTAGGGGAAAAAATTATTTGGGGAAGAAATGGAAATGTTTGCGGAATTTATTACTGCCAGATTAGGGTCCGAAATTTGACTTAATTTGCGAAAGAAATTTTTACGGATGACTACGTTTCTTCAAAATTTGCGGGATGTACTTTTGCAGCCATAAATAATTCATTAATCTCAGTTTACGCAAATTCAAGAATAAAGTCAAGCACGACAAAAATTTCTCCCGTAAAAATTTCTTCCACAAATAATTTCTACACATGAGGGTACACATTTCCAATTTAGCTAATAAATTCTGCCTTGATAACGAACTCCAAGATGTAATACAGTATACTCACTATAATTCGAACGTTCAAGGGGACAAAAAAATCGTTTGAGTTGTGGAGAAATCGAGTTATAGAGAGTGTTTTTGCCTATATGTTAATTGAAGGAACTAAGTGAACTAGTTCGAATTGTAGATGGTTCGAATTATGGAAACGTAAAGGGAAATTAATTGAAAGTGCAGCATGTGGGGAAGGTGGAAATTAATGGAAAGGCGAATTATAGTGAGCCCACTGTATTGCTTTTTTCCATTTAGCTAATAACTTCTGCCTTGATAACGAACTCCAAGATAAAATATTGTTATTTACATGACTTCATTCGATAGTCGGTTGCCATAATCTAATTTGCATGGAAACGAGGCGGGATATGATAACATTGATATATGTGATCGAAAAATTGCGGAGATAAAATCTATGCGAAGCCTGATTTTTTATATCATGACATAATGGTTTACAGAAAAAGTAGAAAGCTATGGAAAAGCTAGTACATCTTTTTTCGATTCTTTCAAATATATATTTAATGTTTTTAATAATTTTAACATTTCACAGCAATTAATAAATTTAGTTTTTCTGGAAATAATTAAAAGAGGCGGAGCATCTAATGTGAAATTTTAATTGGAAAAGAAGAATTAGAATTGAAGAAAATGAAAAAGAAGAAAAATCAGGCGAGTTACGGCACGTCCAAAAGTTACCGTAACTTTTTTCAATTCCCGCCAATTTCATCCATCCTGTATAATAGAAGGATACTAAACAAAAGTTTTTACATTAAAGTAACATTATGTAAAGTAATAAAACTCTTTAGAAATCGGCTTCCTTTGTAAATAAGAGTTTTGCTCGATGAAAGCAATAAAAAGGGATGAAAAATACAAATTTACGATATTTTGTTCATTTCAGTACTCAACGATAGAGATCAGAAAAGCAATATGGGAATATCTTTTGCAAGCAAAATCTATTTGCAAACAGAGTCTTTAAAATGCCTATAATTTGTTGACAAAAGAAAGCTTTTAACAGCACTAATAATATCTTAATGCGGTTCGGTGTTCTGGTACAGGCTTAATCCAAATAGAAGTCTTTGTAGTGCAATGTTGATATTTGATATAATATGACTTATATTTCAAAGTATAATTTTCCCTTCAAATAAACTATGTACACAAAGTAACCCCGAGGGTTTTCGTTCTATGTACATCATAAAATCTTGAATATAACTACAAGTTGAGAGAGGGACAAAGTATAATAAGTTGAAGAAAGAAATAAAAACAAAAAACTAAGACAGAAAAAACAAATACTAGAAGAAAAAAAAGAAAAAAATAGTAACAATGACAATAATGATATTAATGTTAATATGAACAAATAGTTGGCAAGCTAAGCAATAATTCATTTTTGTTTATGAATTGTGAAAAATTTAAACGATCTAAAAATAGGAAAATAGAATAAAATAAAAGTAGAACATGTAACAAATTCTAAAAGCCTAGATTTCATGGTGTAATTCAATGAATTCAATTTTAAACATTTGAAATCTAACTTGGAAAGTTCGAATTAAAACAAATAAAGCTCGCGTGTCTAGTGTTTGGTGAGTTTTGGGTTGGTGAGCTTTATATTTTGTTCTTAATTTTTGTTTTTAAAAAGAGTTCTGTCTTGTGTTAAAACTTGTCTGTTTCTTGTGAAATCAAAAAAGCCTCATGAGGGGGGGGGGGGGGGGGGGGTGAAA
>JAUBWS010096854.1:0-11081 GCA_032270445.1 Darlingtonia californica | reverse complement strand
CCAGGCCATCAACTTGTTTGTAGTAGCCGTGATGTGTCGACATGATCACATCCAATGATGACAGTTGAAGTAACTCTATGAAAGTTTGTTTGTCAACCGGTGGTTGTTCATGCTCACCGTCGTAAAGGAGATTCGCTGCAAGCTCAATTGCTTCCTTCAAAGGAACATTCGTGTAGAGTGCACTAACATCGAAATTATTGACATTTGTTTAGATATGTAACTGAAAAAATTTAAGAAAATTTCAGATCATGAAAATTTGAGGGCAAGAAGAAGTCTAGAATGTCAGAAAAGCTGGCTCAAAAGAGACCCTGGTTAGTATTATTACAATGGATTTATCATAAATAAACCTCTACTTATGTCTATTGTAACATAAATAGCGAATAACATGTTGGGCATACATTAATGATGTGTTCCTAGACTTATCATCGCCAAATTAGATACAAAATTTTGAGCAGTGAAATTATTAAAAATCATTTTATTGCACTGTGTAAGAAACAAATATTTGAAGTTGTACAATTTTATCAGACAGAAAAATTGTTATACAAGGTTTGAAGAAGTTGATTTTATATTTGATTCTCTTTTCTTTTTGTTTATAGGGATAAAACTATTAAAACTAAGAATGAAATGCAATGGGTTCTGGTTCAACTAAACAAAGAAGAAATATGTCAGAAAAAATTCAGGCTGCATTTGATAATGATTCGATTGCAGGTGAAGGGAATATAGAAGAGGCTGGTTTAGAACCAGATAAAGATGATGCACATGACAATGAATTGGATAATGATAAGCAAGATAATGATGAAGAAAATAATCAGCCTGGTCCTGCAACTAGTGTCGAAAACTTTACAAAAAAGCTAGAAATTGCTTGTGAATATTTTTCGAAAGATCCTTTGTCTGTGAACTGGGCAACAATAGAGGGCAGGAAAATTGCTGGACACCTTTCAAGAGCTTCCCTGAGTTTTAGAAAGAAACATTTGAACAAAACAAATCGGACAAAGATAAGCAAGCTTTCCATGAACTCAGATATTGTCAAGCATTTTCTAAACTATCTTGAATATGTCAAAGAACATTTGCCAGAGGTGTTGGAAAAAGACGAGAAAGTGTTGAAGAAATCTGATAAATTTGATGTTGATAAACGCGATCTTTTAGTAAATGCCCAATATATTATATGCTCATTTTTGATTTTCTTTCTCAATAATACTGATATCAGTATGGAATTTTGCGGTAACTGTGTACAAGTTGGTATTGTCGGAGTCTTATTGGAATATCTTGAAAGATATGAACCTGTGTGTAGAGAAGAAGATAAGAAGGTTTGGTTATTTGATCGGATCTTTATTTGTTTACATACCATATATGTAAATATTAGACACTATTGGTTTTGGAGTGCTCAATTTAAAATCCAAACAGTTTCTGGTTTGATTGTGACCTGTGCCCACGCATTGCATTCGAGTATACGTATGTACAATTTGATTTGTTCATAGACTTGTATATATCAATTTATATTTTTGCTTCGCTGAATTTTCAAGCTTCAAATTTTACTTAATCTTGATTCTTTTCTTTCATTTTCAGGATGCTAGCTTCAATGATTTGAAGTTAAATAGGCGAATGATGACAATCAGCTATATTTTTAGTTTTCTTTTCAATGTTTCAAAATGTTACAACAAAGATCTCGCTGAAATGAAGGCTATTCACAAATTGATGCCATTTGTTCACTGTCCAATTGAACTATTTGCAATGGAAGCTCTACTGGTTGTTGCATACCTAATAGGGGAAGATGAGAATCATATGATCTCTTCTTCATTGGGTATGTTCTTTTTTCTATATTTGGTACTTTATTGTATGAACAGTTTCATGGCATTAGAAAAT
This sequence comes from Darlingtonia californica, assembly GCA_032270445.1. Lineage (NCBI taxonomy): Eukaryota > Viridiplantae > Streptophyta > Magnoliopsida > Ericales > Sarraceniaceae > Darlingtonia > Darlingtonia californica. Next base: position 9,218 of record JAUBWS010096854.1, on the reverse strand, counting down.
TTTAGTTTTGTGGTGCGGCATGAATTTGTGAAATCTTAATTTTACAGTTTAAGCAAACTAATATCTTGCATTAAATTCTAAGTTTGTGTGCGAGTCGCCACAAAATTTTGTTTTATGTTGAAATGACGTTAAATGACGTCTTCTGCCGGCTCCAAGCCCTAAAAATAGAGTCTTACACACTAACGGCGGATGTAAGAGCGCCAAATTTTGCTGTCGTCGAAGTTTTTCTCTATGGTTTAATTTTATTAGAAGAAGGATTTCAATTGAATGAGTTTCAATTTTTTTTTCAGGGCCTGTAAAAGTTTATTTGAATAACATTGAATGTGCCATCAAATCAAAGAATAACAAGTGTAATGGTTTTCGGCTGGATGAGCAATTAGAGGGGCTTGCCAAGATTTTACAAAATGATGATAACAAGATTTTAGTATGAAACTTTTCCGTTTCAATTCTTCGACTTTTTTACAATTCATGGTGTAAGGGTATGATGGGTGGGGTTACGCTAGGAATGCACTAGACCTCTCACTTTTTGTAAACCAGTTTTCTAATTTTCAATTGATGCTTTGAAGAACATATAAAAATTCGAATTGCAAAAATGTTAAGGGGATAATTCTATATAGTGCTCCGCGTTAATAGTTTGCAGCGTGTTCAATTTGTTTATGTATATGCGAAGCTTCTGATTTTCGAATGGATTCGTCTTGCCGAGGATTTCTGTAATAAAAGTTGCTTTAATGTCTATTTTTTCCCATAACCAATTCATGGGAATTTCTAACCTTTTGGGAATCTTTGGACATAATCTAGACCGCTCCCTGGTGCACAAGTCGCAGAGCTCATAAGTCACTACTTACTATGAGAAACGAAATATATTTGTCACCGGTACTTAAGCAGTTACTTAAGATACCTTAAGGGAAGAAATTTTCGCGGGAAGAAAATTTCGCGGATTTCGCAGTTTTTGCCAAAATCCGCGAAATTAAATTCCCGCCAAATTTTACAAAATCAGGTATCCGCGAAATTTAATTCCCTCGAAATTTTTACATAATTTTCCTAACCGCGAAATTAAATTCCGCGAAAAAAAATCCTTTTGGCCAACCGCGAAATTAAATTCCCTTAAGGTATGTAAGATTCATTACAGGAATTTTCAGCAACGTATGACCTTTATTGATAACACTTCTATAGTGGGTCAATCCTAATCCTCATTATAGATCGCACAAAATGGTGGTATTGACTTAATTGCACGGGCCATCAAAAAAACTGAGAATGACGAATCAGAAACAGCACTTAGTATTGAGGAACATGCTTATCGTTGTCTATATTTGCTATCTTTTAATGAAGATAACAAGCAAACTATCACAGAAAACGAGATGGTTTTGGAGTGCTTACATAGTGCCAGTTCAAAACAGACGAAAGTGAAGAAATATACTGCAGGAATCATGTGGGAATTAAAGGGAAAGAAGGATCAAATGATGAAGATGAAAGAAGAAAAACAAGGTAAATTTGTATTATTTTTTTCGAATTGACTCCCTGCCGAAAATGCTACTATTCAAGGGACATTTACTGCAAAACGCAATGGAATAAAACCCATCTTTCGCTTTAAGATTTAACAATAGAATCAATGCATCCTGTAATCTAGGAGAAAATGGCAATAAATCTTACTTAGCCACACAATTTCGCTAGCCTGCGCCAGACCCGTTATACGGTAGTCAAGCAAAACGTAGCCTGTACCAGACCGCCGCACCGGTACGGAAAATTTGATTTCCCGCGGTACGTGTTCTACAGTATGTAGAGTCAGGTACTGGCTAAGCAAAACGCTGTCTCTGGTGCATTTTATATTTTGCCATATTTCACATGAAGCCTGTCTTTAAAAAGTTTTGATTGACCGTATTCTGACTTGAAATTTATCAACCCCAAACAGATCTGACTACAGATGAAAAGACAAAAAGTAGTAAAGGTCACGTGATGATAAGCTACCAATGGAGTCATCAAGACATCATGTTGAAGGTGAGAGATTCATTACCATATATACCATAGATTCATATTGTATATCAATGGATAGGAAATTTAACGTTAAGCACAAATATGTTAATTAGACATGCTTACTATGAGTATGATTCTCAAAATAGCACAACATTGGTGATTTTGGTGATGTTTCGCCATTATGACTCAATTTTCATGAAACATTGCACAAATGTTCCTTGGACCATGCTGCATCAGTGTGATCAGAAACTGAAAAGAACGGATATTTATGTTTGTCTTTAATATTTTATGGAAATATAATTATTGCCTAATGTTACGCAGTAAACCTTGGTCCAGGCACATTTCTAACTTACAGAATAAAACATCACAAAACAGTGGAAACTTATGCTCGTTAAATCTCTAGTAATACAAAGAATCCACCATTCTCAATTAAATAAAAATGAAAATTGAGTTATAATCATTAATTTGTTTTGAATGTTTTGGATAATGAAACTAATGATATACACCATTACATTGTTTAGTAACAAACAAACTTATGATGCAAATCTGCACGATGAAAGAAAGACAATAGACGTGTCTTTCCCCTAATTTTCTGACAAATAAATGACCTGTAAAAACTTGTAAAGATACTTCCATCGTATTCAAAGCTTCCCTTTTGGTTAGTTTACAGTTAGGTTATAGAATGAGATTTTCTTACCAGAATATACCAATATAGGGTTAGGCACGCTCAGACTCGAAGCAAAGCCATGAATGAAGTCAATTATTTAAGAAATAGGTAGTAGAAGACGAGGCTACCGTTAGTTCTTTAAGAGGGTGACTCTAGAAAAATCTTCAGATATCGTCGATATTTTGGTTCAACTTCATTTTTCTACCGTCCAAACCAACATTGTGTTCCATACATGAAATTATCACTCACAAATTTTATTTTTTATTTTTTACTCATTTTACTGTAAATATTTCTAACAAATTTTAAAAGATAAATTATGAAATTTTTATTGTAAATGATATAACATTTAAACACATATAACACGTTTGAAAAAAAGAAATAGATATATATATATATATATATGACTTTTATAAATGTAGTTACAATGAAAGTTTGAAAAACACAAATATTTTTACCTGGCAAAAGTATATTTTCAAAGAAATTCACTTGAATGTCACTTATGTAACCCGTAGCCTAGCCTGCGTCAGACCCTCTAAAGAAGTGCTTCTAATAAAGGCAGGGAAAATAATTTTCCTCCAGCTACGGAGTCTGGTTCATGCTATGTGATCCCACATTAGGAGGAGAAATAAATAGAATAAATAAAAATCCGAATCAGATTTAGAGTTAATTGTTGTGACTCATATAACATTTTTGCATAGTGGATGTGTGGTTGATTTAATTACTCGAACCGATGGAACAGTCCTTCCGATTGAATTATTTGAATATTTTTCCACTCAGGAATTCCTTAATCTTTTCCGGACATATGACTAATGGCGTTCTGCAAAGTGACGGAGTTTTGAATTATAAAATGTCGACTGAAAGATGGGCTATTCGCTAGGCCACTCTAGTGTACAAAAGTAATTTGCATTGACATAATGAACTATGCTGAACCAAAAAAAAAACCAGATTTAAGACCTTAAGTTATTTATTTGACAAAAAAGTAAATATTGAATAAGTACTGTAAAAGTGTTTTTGCATTTAGAAATTTATAAAAATATGTTACCGAATTATCTGAATGGGATGTATAAGGATATTGAAAACTAATAGAAATCTGGAGATGGGTTAATATCAAATATTGACTAGTGGTTTTTTTTGAATTTTTCAGAAATGTTTGTCTTTCTCTTTAGTGTTGTCTCATTCTTCCTCGATTTTTTCATGTATTGTACTATTCAAAAAGGTAGATTGATAAGATAGCAGAAATTTATGCCCATGATTTACGAACCTATTCACAGATGGATAATTCAAAAATGAATGAAACTAGCAGGGAACTTGACGACTCAAAGACTGTCAACTGGACATTTTCTGATACGATGATGAAGAATGTCTACTTTCACACTACTAAATAAATCTTCACTTAAACTTCTGTGGCCCTTTTCATATGATCTGACAAAACTATGTATCTGTAAGAAGAGACGAACTTTGGTAACGGTTTTCCTCTAGGATCAATAATTTTGTCCACAAAGCTATGTGTCCAGATTTTACAGATACTATAATTCGCGTAGTTGTGTTAGAAAGTTTTTCAACGAAAAGAATGTTTGTTTACACTTACATAGAAAGAATCGTAAACTTTTCGTTTCCAGGATACTTTCAGGAACATTGTCAAACAATGGAATCGGTATTTGTTCCTTAAACAATCATGAAAAATAGTATACTATGCCAATTAGATTTTTCTTCTTTACCATTTTTAGATTTTTTTGACAAATGGTAGCCTTCGTGTATCCTGGTTATTGAGGCAGTATCACCTACACACTGTGTCACTTCCTTCAATGAACATCTGTAAGTAATTAAACGACTTCTTGTAATTATGAAAGTTTTGCTGACCTTTCATATTTTACGGCAACGAAAAAAGTTTAATGAACTATACATTTAAGACTACTTTTAATTATTTTTTTCTTTGCGGGGGGGATTTCAACCACCTATCATTCCGGCAAGATGTTCCTGTCTTTGAATTCAAGGCCAAATATTAATGTTTAGATAGATATTGGCCTACCAGCGACTAACTACTAGAAGAAATTTTAACGATACGGAATTTCATGCAAAAGTAAGTATGTTTTGGGAGTAATTGCTCTTCCCGAGGCATTTTTTGTTTGGCTTGCCACAAATATTCATAACGTTTAACATTTAAATTGAACAATCGTTGCATGTCTATGTAATTACTGATAATTAATTGTTTCACTCGTGCGACTGTGTAACTTCTTCCGCTTATAAACGTTACTTTTGTTAAATTACAGCTAATTTAAAAAAGTGAGCAATTCAGCCTAATTATAAGCGCAATTATAAATGATGACGTGTTTTTTAAATTTTGTAACTTTCCGTAAATTACTGGATATGATGAAAATCCTAAACAAGAATTATGTAAGAAGGAAATATGTTTGTGCCCATCCTGTAGAAAATTATAATGGTGCATATGATAAAAAAAGAGTATAAAAAGGACAACTGGTATGGATGAATAACACATTCAACGACAACTTTGAGCTGGTATCAAGTTGACTTACAAACTCATTTGAAACAAGATGAACAGTTTAATCTTGCTGGCAGGATTTCTTGCAGGTAGATATACATATCATCTTTATGGATAGTCTTTGATTGATGAAAGTTTATGGATAGTCTTTGATTGATGAAAGTTCGTTATCGTCAACCGAAACAGTCGCATTTTTTGACAATATAGCGTTAAATTATTGATAAGCTGCTTTTACAATTTTGGTTTGGTTTTTCTTGTTCAGTTAGATTGAATGTTCATATATTATTTAACATTTTTTGAATAATCCAATCAATTGGTGCATCCAACGCCATTTATATCTAAGTTTAGGCAATTTTTAAAAATTAGAGAATAAATGAATAATTTGATTATTTACCAAGGATAGCTTCTTCAGTGCTTCCTGAACTGTTATAAATAAGGATGTTGGCTACCTGGAAACACCTAGTAGGCACAATGCACTATTACCAGTGATTTGAAACTTTCAATATACCGACAGCCTCGCAAGAGAGTCGAACACGTGACTATAAGACTTGCAACCTAATATTCAAAATAATTTATTTTCGTTAACTTTTTCAGTTGCTTCTGCTGCTATTACCAACCCACACATTACTGGTACAACCCCACCTTCAATGCCATGCCCTCCGTCATTGTGTAAAGGAAAATCTGATGGTAACTACCAATATAAATACCATGGTAAAGTCAACATGCATTACTTCCTACAATGCTCAAATGGTTTAGCTTACTGTCAAGCTTGCTGGCCAATGAACCTGTATTTCAGTGAGAAATGTAACCAATGCTTGTACAACGTCAACGATGAGTGCGTGACAACACAAAAGTGGACCCCAGCCACCACTTTTTCATGCCCAGATAAATGCCCAGACCGAGGACCAAACTTCAATGGAAACATCGAAGACCCACACAACAGTCGGCAATACGTTGGTTGTTGGAACGGTGTGACAGTTGGCTGTATTGCTTGTCCAGGAAATTTGGAATTCAATGAAGGTGAAAATGCTTGCTTGTATGAAGGAAAATATATGACCATGCCAATTAAAAAATAAATTATAAATAGATATTTAAAATAAGATATACCTATTTATAAGGGCTGCTGGGAACGTTTTTTTGTCTTTAGAACTAGAATATAGAAACTGCCTCTGAAGTTTTTTTCGCAGATAACCTTAATCTCTTAGCCTGTACAAGACTCTACATACTGTGGAACACGTAAGTACCGAGGGAAATCAAAATTTCCGTACCGGTGCGGTGGTTTGGTACAGGCTATGAAATCTTCGGGTAACACACATACAAGGTCATTAATTCAGTATACTTGAAATGAAACTAAACTTTTTTTCTGTAAAATGCGCAAGATCATTTTAAGGCGAAAATTTGAACGTTTCCGTTAGCCTGTTTTGCAACATTTTTAAAACTAGATTTGGACTCTAGACCTCCCTTTTACTCGCTCCACGTGTTACTGTGGAGATGCTGGTCCTTGAGTCTACTTTTTATACTCATTCACATTTTAACAAAGCTTTGGTTCTATATTATTTATAGCATTAAGCAATTTGGGTTTTCCATAAAAAAAATGACACACCTCTGTCGAGAATATCGGAACCTTGTGCGAAAGCTTACTGAGCCTGTAAAGAGTTGAAATCTACAGGGAGAAATTAGGAATATCCAAAATTATAAATCTAAAAGGCATTTAGGTGGTAGAACTCAATTCGTTATAAATTCTTCATTTGTATTTGATAAGGTCGCTCTTCAACAGGGGTTGTGATATTTAAATTTTGAAAAACCTATTACATTACGCACATACATTTTTATGTTATTTTTAAGTTAGTTTAATATAATATTTGAAACATGAATTTGACATCATACAACATTGTTTTTATTTTTCAGTCTTTCAACGTCCGTGCCTTATCCCAATATACGAAAAGTTAGTATTTTGCAAATCTTCAAAAAAAGGATCTATTTCATACGTTAATCAGCTTAAAAGTTTTAAATCCTTAAGATCTTATCTGGTAAAGATTGATTTATACAAAAAATTACATTTCGCTGAACTTCAAGGATATATTTCCTAAATCAATCATTTTGAAATCTTCTTTATCCTCAAGATTTTAACCGGTAAAGATTGATTGATTCGAACCTCAACGAAAGATCTATTTCATAAATACATCTTCTTCCGTACGTCATCAAAAATTCAGGAGGAGAATCGCGAAAGGTTGTTGAATGGCGAATAAGAATCGATTCATCTTCATCATCAATTTTTAAATTTCTTCTATGCTCAGATTAAATGAAAGCCTAGAATGAGTGATTTCTGAATTATTTCGTGAGTGTTTCGTTTATTGGTTCATTTTCTTAAAGAAACATGATACTCACTTTATCAGGAAAACACCTTCCATAAGGAACTGAATGGCTGTAGTAGATGGACTTTGCCAATGATGTACGAGCGAAATGGGTGTTTTCAATGGAAACTTTTGCGTAGAATCTTACCTTTAGAAATACAAGTTGGTTTGAAAGCAGGCTCGATTGCTGCCATTTCTTTACTGAGAAGTTTGGTCACTTGTTTACAGAAATTTGAAGAACAAGAGGACGTTGCTGTCTTCCGGTTTTCCGATGAAAAAGCTGATGTCCGAAATATAGATGTACGAAATGAGGAAGAAGACAGAGATTCTTCTACTGAACAAATGGATTGATATTAACACAGCCTTTTGATGGAAACAGAAATAAGCCCTGGTTAATTATAATACAAGTTCATTCTGCTGTCATAATTTCTTGTAGTTTTTCTTAACGGTAGAGAAAATGCAAATCAAGATCGAGAAGGCAAAACACTGTATGACTGAAGAAATAAATAAGCTTTTGAACATATGAATCAAGGAAATAAGCCCCTGGAGAAAGAAGATAAGTCCTTGGAGAAGTGAGTTAGGTAGATGATTCTTTGAAGAAGTCATAATAATGCATAATAGAAGAAGTAATTTTTTTGAAATGGCAAAAGTAACTATACGTTATTGGTCAAAAATATTCGGGGTACTTACAAAGAACCTAAAATATTTGCAATGACAATGGTTGCATCAGTGGACGTTTATTTGGATGGTATCTTGTCGCGGAACATTTGAATGGGCAATCAATATACAACAACACAAAACATGCCTTAAAATGGACTAAACCAGCATTCGCATAATTTATTGTTTTTGGAAATCCTGAAAAATCTTTGATAAATCATTTTAAATTTTCATTTGCTGATGATTTTACGTTTTGCATTCATACTCAAATTATTATTATTCAAAATTGTGACTTATAAAATAGATTTAATTACAAATTTAAGTTTTATAGTTTTGTATTGTTTTTGTCTTTTTCTTTATGTTTAACTGGTGTCTTAATCTGGACGAACGGTTTACATCAATTGCTGAATCCATTCTCTAACCAGAAACATCCATTTTCTACTAAACGAATTTAAATCAATCATGAAAAATGATCTAGGATAAAACGCATTAAGCTATCTTCAGCTTCTTGAAAAGTCTCTCGTTCATAATGTACATGATCGATTGGTTTGTAAGGCGTGGATAAACTTTGATCATAAATATCCAAGATGGGTATATTTGCTTTTTGTGTTTGTTCTGTTGTGAAGCTATTCCAAATCTCAACTCTCTAAAATGGAAAAATGATTTTACTAAATAAATGACTGAAATTGGTTAGGAAAGTGCCATCAGTGTGTATTGTGGTTAAAACTTCTAAGGGGACAGGGGGTTTTGTTTGGACAAGGTTGTTCTTTACACCCTTCACTGGGATTAATATAAGCATTTCCAACGAGGTTTCCAATAAAGTTACGGCAGCCGACCATTAAACGGAATATCATAATAAATTGCAGATCTTGGCAATATTACATCTGGGAGTTCTTTGTTAAAACGGAATCAGAACGAGACAGGACATGTTGAATCTCGTTTTGCATTTTTTAAGATTGTATGTTTTTACAGTAAATTTGGACTTATCTGGTACTTTGTGGGGGGGGGGGGGGGGGGGGGGGGGGGGGGGGGGGGGGGGGGGGGGGGGGGGGGGGGGGGGGGGGGGGGG